>BMAU01018064.1:0-91433 GCA_019973935.1 Trichonephila clavipes | reverse complement strand
CACTAAATTTAGAAGTGAATTTAACAGGCATATTTATATGCCTTTCTGCATTACAAACTTTTACATTGCATTGCTATCTGTAAAACTACTCCAAAGGCTTTGAGTGCTATACAATGACTTGGACAGTGTTTACAAAGGATTTACTAATTTATGCCTTTTCATTTTCTTCAATACACTTCACAGCTATGCATATCTATGCGAAAAATAGCGGCATTGAGGAGTGAATCATCCAACCCTTGCTTGGTATTTAAGGAGTTTTACTTTTTCTAAAAAAATTTCATTCCAATAAATTTTTTAAAAATTAAAAAAAAAACTTTTCATGTGTTTTGATATGCCATGGAAATGAGCTTCATACATATGTGTAGAAAATATGAGATAATAAACATCAATGAAATATAAAAATAACTCATCATTGAAAACAAAGATATGATTTGAAATTAAAAAAATATATTAACCTTCAAAACTTGACTAAAATTTTCAACAAGTTGTAACCACTGAGCTGTTTGTTTAGCAAAAGTTGTAATATTGGTATTCAACTGCTTAGATTCATAATCTAAACGTTTCTGGTTTAAGTATGCTTGTGCAACACTGAAAAGAAAGAATTATCATACAAAAACAAATACTCCATACTAGCCATTTTTACAAATAAAAACAATATAATTTATACATGTAATGAAGCCAAAAAGATAGAAAGAAAAATTTTATAACAAAACAGTAGAAAGAAGAAAAAAAAAAATATTTTAATTCAAAGTAATAAATGAAATCTGCTTTTAAATTTTAAAATAAATTCCTTACTAAAACAAAAATTGAAAACTATGTATAATAAAAAGCAATTATATTGTGAGAAAAATTAAATATTTCCTATAATATATTACATATTAAAAATTGAGAAAATTTTTCGCTTCAACGAGATAGTCAGAAACATTCAGAAGTTGATTTGAACATTCAAAACATTTTCTTGAATGTAACTTTTGAAAAAAAATCACAACATAAATTACTAAGCCATATCACAACATTTCGATACTATTTTCCTTTCATTTATAAGATGTTCCTAAAATGCCATTCTGTTAATTCAGAATTTTCCTCTTCCCTTTTTTGTCATTGTGAAATAAGAGTAAAAATACTGAATGTTAACATCCAGTAAGAAAAGAAAATATAAAATTAAGTAGTCTTTAGTAGTGACACTATATCAAAGATAGTGTAAATTATATAGCTTAATGACAGTGGCGCACACAGGAATTTTTCAAGGAGGGGGTTCCAGGGTCGAAAGTTCACCATTCTTGTATCATGCTCCTTTTGATTTTGTCGATTTTCGGAAAAAAACACAGAAAAACTAATTATTGAACAAATAATTAGCATTAATTAATAAAATTAATAACAAATACTTGATTAAATTTTATGTACTATGTAAAGGGTGTTTTTTTAGAGGTATAGAACTTTAAATTGCAATAAAAACAACTATGTATTATTCGATTGACATGAATTTTTTTATTCGAAAGATAATCTTGTGGCATTACATTTTAAATATGATCAAGCAAGGCGTAGATTCGTCGAATGGGCCCAAAACGAGATTGCCGTTGTTCCCGATTTTCATGTTTAATTTTTGTTTAGCGATGAAGCGCACTTCTGGTTGAATGGCTACGTCAACAAACAAAACTGCCACATTTGGAGTGAAGCTAATCCACAAGTGTATGTCGAAACACCGTTACATCCAGAAAACTGACTGTTTGGTGCACTTTATGGGCTGGTGGAATCCTTCTTCAAAAAAACGATGAAGGCCACAACGTTACAGCCAATGGTGATCGGTATAGAGCCATGATTACTAACTTTTTCATTCCTGAATTGAACAATCATGATGTCCAGGAGCTGTGGTTCCAACAAGACAGCGCAACATGTTACACAGCTCGTGCCACAATCGATTTATTGAAAGACACGTTTGGTGACCGCCTAATTTCACGTTTTGGACCTGTGAATCGGCCTCCAAGATCTTGTGATTTAACACGGCTAGACTATTTTCTGTGGGGCTATGTAAAGTCATTGGTCTATGCAGATAAGCCACAAATGCTTGACCATTTGGAAGACAACATTCGCCGTGTTATTGCCGATATACGGCCACAAATGTTGGAAAAAGTCATCGAAAATTGGATGTCCAGATTCAACTACATCCGAGCCAGCCGTGGCAGTCGTATGCCAGAAATCATATTTAAAATGTAATGCCACAATATTATCTTTCGAATAAAAAAAATTCATGTCAATCGAACAATACATCTTTGTTTTATTGCAATTTAAAGTTCTATACCTCTAAAAAAACACCCTTTACTTAGAATTATAATCAATTGGGAAAAAAATCAAGGGCTTTGGGGGGGTCCAGACCCCCCTTGTGTGCTCCACTGCTTAATGATAATTAATAGTGTAAAATTATTGGTATATTCAAATTAACTGTAACACTTATTTTTCTCTCATCAATCATATCTTTTTCATTTAGATCCTGTTTTTTCTTCTACATAACAGATGTTATCATAAAACATGAAGGTTTTGATGATTAATTGTTGGTATGCACTTTATATGAAAATATCAAAAAAATTTATACAAAAGCTCGAATAATATTTTATTTGTGTTTTAATATTTATTCATTCATAAAATTTGAATACAAATTTAATATTGTAATCTGAATACCAAGACAAAGTAATAAGCTTTAAAATCAGATTAAATGAAAATAAAAATTACAATGATGAAAAAATTTTTCTTACCCAACATTTAAGTGATCAACCAATGCAGAAGTCAGGGTGCTAGCAGCAACAACAGCATTCTTCCTTTTCTTTTCTATATCACAAAAAAATTTATATTTAAAATTATACCATAAATGTATTGATAGCTGGTATTAAATGAATTTGAAATGTAGGAAAAGAGATTTAAGGATGACAAGTAAATACACATGTTATAAACATATTCCAAATCATAAGTGTATATATTTCAAAAATTAATTGTGTGTTTTATAACACATTAACTCTGCTATAATGAGCTTTAAATAAGACAGGGTCATTCAAAATTAATAATCAGACTTCAACATTCTGAATTTTCAAAAATAAACGACACAGGATGATTAGTATTGAATACAAAAGAAAAATGTGAAAGTTTTACATTGTGGGCAATAGATGACACTAGCATGTTCTTCATGAAGCTATTCCACAAAAACTATTTTGAAAGCTTTAGCAGACGTGATAAGGGTAAAACTTTTTGTTTGTATACAATGGATCTGTAACCACTGTTAGATGTGAGTGAGGGAGTTATATTAGCATTGAATTATAAAGCACGAGAGCTATTGGCTATGAACTTCGTAATTTTGAACCAGTCAAACGATGAGAATGACACCTGAGCTGGTACCCCATCTCCAAACAATCACACCTTACCAATGGGAGAACTTTGAGCCCCAACAAATTTAATGTGCATCAGCCTCCGCAACATGATGGATCTTTAGTGACACAAGGACTAGAATCCGCGACATGCCAGCCGCAAGTTTGTGACTACTGTAGCCTCTCAAACACGATGGGACATAACTCCACTAGGCTACAGAGGTTCATCATTTTCAGAACACAAAGTTACCTCACAGTTGGATCAGTCACAGTGGACAAAACGGCTTGATGTTATGCAGCTGGCCACCTAAGACACCCGATATGACCCTATGCAATTTCTTCCTTTAAGGGTTTGAAAAAGACAAAGTGCTTGTCACTGTAATCACAAATTTATGTGAATTTAAATAATGAACTTCTGTAGCTGTATAATCAACTACCAATGATTTACAATGTGTTTCACAGGAATTTATTCACCATCTTGATATTATACGTGTAACCATAAGAAGTTATTTAGAACAGAGTTGTAAAAAATTTACAAATTTTACTTTTGCAATCATGTATTACTAATCATTCTGCATCAGTAATGTAACGTAGACCCCTGCATTCCAAGAGAAGGCCCAAAGCTTGACTGACAAAACAGCTTGATGTTATGCAGCTGGCCACCTAAGACCCTATGCAATTTCTTCCTTTAAGGGTTTGAAAAAGACAAAGTGCCTGTCACTGTAATCACAAATTTATGTGAATTTAAACAATGAACTTCTGCAGCTGTATAATCAACTACCGATGATTTACAATGTGTTTCACAGGAATTTATTCACCATCTTGATATTATACATGTAACCATAAGAAGTTATTTAGAACAGAGTTGTAAAAAAATTTACAAATTTTACTTTTGTATTCATGTATTACTAATCATTCTGCATCAGTAATGTAACATAGACCCCTGCATTGCAAGAGAGGGCCCAAAGCTTGACTGACGCTTAGTACATATTTGGGTTTGGGGCCCAAAACCCATTTGCAGGGATGCCCTAATATTCTCCATTATACCACTGTTCTACATCATTAATTTATGATAATATGACACATTGAAATTAGATTTATTTTGAATAACTCTATAGTTTACAAATTACTCAAGAGGAATTAATATTGAATTTGTACATATCTAAATCTAGTTAGAATTTCACACATAAATTGGACAAATTTAACTACAAGAAGCTGGAAAAATTAAGCAAACTAACAATCAATAACTCATAATTATGAGAATCTCTAACCAAATATGTTGAAAAGAATGTACTATTACCTAATTCATCTCGTTTTGCAGACTGTCTGCCTTGATGTTCTTTTACAATACTCGACAGCATTTCTAAATATAAAAATCAAATGTTTATTATTTGTAAAACAAATAAAACAATATTTAAATAACTAAATAAAATAGTTAATAATATAATATAAATAAAGTATTTATGATATTACTATTCATTATACATAAATAAACCATGTGTTGTATTATTAAGATTCATCATCGGAAAAGATTCAACAACAGACTCATCGCAAATAAAGTTGTTTCATTTTAAAAAGAGATAAAAAAACCTTTTTCTCAGAAAATGAAACTACTGACTTAAGTCATTCTGCTTAGACTTGAATTTCAAGGACTAATGTTATCATGTCTTACAATTCCAACTGTGTGGTTAACAATAACATTTAAATTGAATAATTTGTATATTATTTTGAGTATTTATGTAGTACCTCCTCTACCAGCAAATTGGTGACAACTTGGAAGAATCAGCACCAAAACTTCCCAATTTATAAATAAGGTTACTGTGTTTGAGTATACACGATAATCTTTTTTAATATTGGCTTATGATTATTACAGAATTTAGAGACTATTTATGCTTTGGCAAAAAGTTGAGAGGGTAATATACAAGTACCTTATCTTCCAATTTCCTTTTTTTAAATAAGCTTCAGCATTTTCATTATAAGTACATTTCAGATAATTATCTGCTTTGACTATTTTTAAATCTAAGGCTAGAACTAGAGCCTACACTAACATATATGCTATTTGGTAATAAATGGTTAAAACTGTCATGAATTGGCAACTGTGATTTGAAATTGTTACCAACATGAATATTGGTGATTGTCAAATAACACACTCACTTTAAACACAATGATAGAATAAAATCTGACATGTTTTCTACATGTTGCTAAGTTTGCCTTTATAATCCTTATCACCGATAACTACCATAATTTATTTAAAATAGGAAAATTGAAATATTTTATTCTCATTTTAAAAATACTTTTGCACACCCTTTTTTATAAATTCATTTTCAGCAGAGCAAAGCAAAACACACTTAATATGTCTAGGCTTTTTCTCTATGCCAAGAATTACTTTTGATTTTAAAATATAAAGTTGAAAGCGTCTTTTAAAAGAATATATCTTTCAATGAACTTATTTCTATGTTAAAAATACCAAATGTACATTAATTCCTGCCGAAATTGATTTCTACTTTTAAATGTAAATACATATGTCACACATTTTCTTAAAAAAAATTATTTGGATTAATTAGAAATTGTTTTTAAGGAGTCCAACTCCCTCCTTCAACTCAAGAGTTTAAATACGACACGCAATAGAGTACATTACGATTGATTAAAAAATTTATAATTACAACATTTCCAATCTTTCTTTACTTTACAGGTATATATAATTCAGATTATCAATAAATAGTTACAACTTTATTCCCATATGCTCATTTTCCTCCTTTCGACATTTCTTATGAAGTTCATTTATCTATTCAAATTACCAAAATTTGTACATTTTTCAATAACTTTAGTTACATCATGTGCAATATAATTAACTGATGAAAATATATAAACAAATATATAAGAGACTTAAAATACATCTGGTTAAGAGATATATTTTCGATTAGCAATCTGTAAAAACTGGATACAAAGCGTATACATAAAGTACACAGATCGAATACTTGAAAAAGCTTAATTGTTGTATTGTGGAACTATGAATTGAAATTATATAAACATTCAACTAAAATTGCACATAAAATAAAATTTAAATATATGTTTTCATTTTTATTAGTTTCCATTACTTTTTTTAAAATATTTAATTTTAAGAAATAGATACATAGAAAAAATTGACAAACCTTAAACACCTTTTGTATACAGTGCAATTCTCAGCAATCAATTTTGATAAAGCTGCAGTGAAAAATCAACAAATGAATTCTTTATTTTAAAGAAAAAATTTCATTAAAAACAAAATTCCTAATTAGTTTTCTTTAAACTTCCAGGTGAATAAAAAATTCTATTTACTTGTCCACATCAAGCATAACGCTTAACAGAAAGGCGTAACGTTAAATAAAGAGCACTTTTTGAGTTCCTCACACCTCGGGCATTCCTCTTTGGCACGGACAAAAAAAAGGAGGTTGCTTGTCATTGGTAGATGTGCAATGCGTCATTATTCTGGGTTTGCTTGTTTGGCGTAATAGCATTTTTCTATGCCCTCGTGGTTCATTGAAACATAAAAGTTTTGTCCCCATTTGGGAGATTGTTTTTCAGGCAATTTTTTCTTCCGTGTCTCGAGTATAATAGTTAAATTCCCTTGCGTATGAAATTTTCACTGTAAAAATAACAATCGGTGCTTTTTTTTCATTCACGTAAATCAAAAATATTTTTAATGGATTCAATTTTGTAGAAGAAATACATATTTGAGCTTAGTAAATGAGGAACTCAATTACAAATAAAAAAAAAAATTGTTATATAAGTTTTTAATAATCCATTTACAGTGATTAATAATACTTTAAAAAGGAATTACATGTTTCGAGTTTTATCCTTATGTAAGAAAAAAAGAAGTCACTTATAAATAAAGAAAATGTATGTTTTTTTTTTATAATATATACAGAGTGTTTTTTTTTTCTCCAGGTATAGAAGTTCAAGTTGGCATTACTTTCCAAGATGGCGACCGATTTAACAACTGTCCAGTGATTTATTCTCAGTTTGGTTTGGCAATTCATCATGAATAGACTCACGCCTGAACAACGCTTTCAAATTGTGCAATTTTATTTCGAAAATAATGGTCGATTTTCATAAGCGAATTTTGTTTAGCGATAAAGCGCACTTCTGGTTGAATGGCTACGTCAACAAACAAAACTGCCGCATTTGGAGTGAAGCTAATCCACAAGTGTATGTCGAAATACCGTTACATCCAGAAAAACTGACTGTTTGGTGCGCTTTATGGGCTGGTGGAATCCTTCTTCAAAACGATGAAGGCCACAACGTTACAGTCAATGGTGATCGGTATAGAGCCATGATTACTAACTTTTTCATTCCTGAATTGAATAATCATGATGTCCAGGAGCTGTGGTTCCAACAAGACGGCACAACATGTCACACAGCTCGTGCCACAATCGATTTATTGAAAGACACGTTTGGTGACCGCCTAATTTCACGTTTTGGACCTGTGAATTGGCCTCCGAGATCTTGTGATTTAACACCGCTAGACTATTTTCTGTGGGGCTATGTAAAGTCATTGGTCTATGCGAATAAACCACAAACGTTTGACCATTTGGAAGACAACATTCGCTGTGTTATTGCCGATATACGGCCACAAAGGTTGGAAAAAGTCATCGAAAATTGGACTTCCAGATTGGACTACATCCAAGCCAGCCGTGGCAGTCCTGTGCCAGAAATCATATTTAAAATGTAATGCCACAAGATTATCTTTCGAATAAAAGAAATTCATGTCAATCGAATAATACATCGTTGTTTTATTGCAATTTAAAGTTCTATAGCTCTAAAAAACACCTTTTATATATATATATATATATATATATATATATATTCAAAGTAAAAAAGATACGTACTGCAAATAAAGGAGTATCAATATCATTGAATAGTAGTTTTTCTATTTAAGAAATGGAGGTTATATAAACTCTATCGCGAACAAAATCATTTTAAAAAGTAGGAAAAATCGGTTTTGGAAAAATGCTGAAATATAATTTTTTAACAAAAATCTCTTCACTATTCGAGCAAGAGCTTTCTGTATGCAAAAGAAAATAACCTCATTGGAGTTTTTTCCTTAGCTTATAATAAGATTGATTTTCGAAATCGGAAAAATAATTTAAAAGGATTTGTAGGGGGGATAGAATTTTAATATTTTTGTATAATTGGAAATAAATGATTATATATTAACAGTAATAAATTGGAATATTTCCATCTAATTGCATTTAAAAGTTGAAAAGGTTTTCCACTTTTTTCCCTTTGCAAGACCCCAGTTTCATCTAGCATGTCCTAGTCGGAATAATGTATTTGTCTATTGAAATACATATTATCTCGTGCTACAGTAGCACTGCTGGAGACAAAAGGCAGAAAGTTTTAATATTAAATACGTGCGACGAAACTGAGTTTATTCACTTAATTTTAGTTTTAAAGAACACAAAGATATTGATATTATATAAATAGAAATCTCGATTTGAAAACTGACTTTACTTATTTATTGATTTTGGAATATCACTTGGAATACTTATGTATATATCTTTATCAGAACTATCACATTTTCCTTAATGGGCGAAAGCAGTAAAATCTTAACTAAGGTTGAAAAAAAAGAAATTAAATTCCTTAAAAAAACAAAATTGATCAAAAGAGTGAATTTTGTAAATCTATTAATACGTAATAATTTAACATGGAACTCTCATATTCTTTTAAAAAAATAATCCGGGTACTCATCAGTAATTTCTGAGATATCTATCCTCCAACGGAAATTATAAAAATGGAATACTGCAACAAAATAGGGATCAATATGAAAAAATGGTTAAATATATTTTAAAAAATCGAGTTGCTTAAAATTAATAGAGTTACCACAGTAAAAATAAAGAAAAAAAGTAAGGATCCTATACTAAACATTGTAGCAAACATATTACCCAACGATAAAAATAAATATAACCATATTGTCATGTTATCCCCCATCTTGGCGAAAATTAGAAACAATTTGGCAGGTAACGACCTAATATTAAATTAGTATCTTATATGAACGCAATTGAATTGCACTATATTCTTCTAAATTTATCATACTTCAGTAAAAGATGCCTGTGTAAATTGACGAACCAAAACATTTTTTTTTTTTCTAAATTGCACCCAATATTTAAAACTAATTTTACATGTGAAAAAAATTTCGAATTTTAAAAATTGTTCTATACTTTTTTTTTTTTCCAAAGAAATTATCCAAATATTTCACCAAATAACTATGTTTTATGCATCATTTTATATATTTAAGTAATATTATTGAAAAATGGTATTTAATTAAAATATATATTGAGAGATACTAAAATTTATATCCATGAGCAACTAAAAACAAATGAAAAAACTTTTGAGCTAAAAAGTTTATTGTTGTAGTTCTTCAAAATAACAAAAGTATCTTTATTATAGGTATGCACAAAAAAATTTAAACTCTATTAGAAATATTAAAAATATATATCACAAAAAAAAGGAGACTAAAATTTGGTATATTACTATTTCAGTATGTCCTGGAACCCTTAAAAGCTTGAAGATTTGAAATGACATCTGATTGTACAGATTTAAATATTTTGTTTCCCTTTCATTAGACAAAGAAAGTTAACAACATGTACAGCCTTCAATAGCTTAATCACTTTTACTTAAAAAAATATGTTGATCAAATCATAAAATGTACTACTATTGAGATACATCAAAACTGTCTATTTTCATTTGAAAATATCTAGAAATAAATAAAACACAATTTCAAACTCACTAAACTGTACGATTGTGTACCGATTATATCATTAAAGCCTTACTGAGAAAATACAGGGGAATCTGATGTTGTTCTTGTTTAACATGGCTTTAATTTGTTTTAGGAAACCGTCTTCACTTGGGAAGCTCACGTTTTTATTAGATCCATATACCTTTACCCTGTCTTTGGAGACCGTCCTTACTTAGGATGCTGACGCAAAGCTTTACTCTGTCTTAAGACACCGTCCTTGCTCAGGATGCTGACGCTTGGCTTAATTCTGTCGTGAAAACCATCCTTTCATAGGATGCTGACGCGTAGCTTTACCTTGTCTTAAGAAACCGTCTTTTCTTAGGATGCTGATGCATAACCTGTTTGTCTACTAACACCGTCTTTATTTAGGAAACTGATTTTTTTATTGCTGTCCACATAGCTGTACCCTGTCTTCAAACACCGTTTTTAAACAGGCAGCTGGCGTTTTTATTGCATTAACTTTGTATTCGGACATCGTTTGCGAATAAATTGCTCAATTATTTGCGCTCATTTTTTAATGCTTATACTATCTTCCAGTAAATAAAATGTAACGACTCGCTGCAGTAACCACGTTGATAAAATGATTTAAGATCAGATTTTTTTTCAGTGTACGAAGAATTTCTTTGCGTAATATTGTTTAGTAGTTTTTGATTAAAATTTTTCAAAATAATAGTTATACTATGTTTTAAAAATTGATTATTCATTAAGAGCAAGTTGCAGATATTATTTTAAAATTTGCAATTCCGATACATTAATTTTTAGTTCCGGCTAATTTAAATTAGTTCCGACTAATTTTTTAATAATTGCAGGAAATTGCAAGTTTACGAACATTTTTTTGAGTGTGTGAGAGACACTGCAGAAGAAGAGAAAAGAATGCTACTTAAATAAATAGGTAATCGGAACATCTAATTTTTTGAATTTCGATTCTCGTACTTTTAAATAATTTATTAAACATTAATATATTTATGCAACTTATTTTATTGTTGATCAATTGATGTTTAAAGTAACGTTTGAGGTAGTTTTGTTTGTTAATGCAGCAAAAATATTATGCTTAATAATGTAAGGAAACTATAAATGCAATTCGATTTATTATTTTCATTATAAATGTGCAATAAAACTTGCTAAATTAGTAATGATATCCAGCTGGACTGCATACCGTTTGCTTATAAAATGCTTTTGAGAAAGGAAAATAGAATTTATAACAAGTGTAAAATTATCCATCCGATAAAGTTAACTCGAAAAAAAAAAAAGATTTATAGTTTAAACAAATGTGGAGAATATATATGTTTGAGCTCTCTTAAAGTTTCTATAGAATTGAATCAATAGTTTTCCTTTTTCATTTCGCCTGAAACTACTGCACAAGTACGCAGATTAGCTGGTTTTAAAGGCCATTCTGCAAAAAGTAATTTTATGTGATACCAAGGGGAAAAAACTGAGTTAGATCTCCCAAGTCAATGATAAAAACAGCTAATATTTATTCAAATTGTTTGTTGTTTGCAAATGACAGCCAGTTTCCCATTTTCCATTGTAATAAGCATACAAAAGAATAGAGCAATTAAAAAATGAAAAATGATTTTTATTCATAACATCTTATTTGGAATAGTGTATCACAGTAGTAAAATGAATAAACGATGCATTTAAAAATGTCTAAAATGATGGTATGAAAATGATAAATTTTATAAAAGCAAGATAATTAAATTCCAGATTATTTGCTGTATTATGAGCAGAATTAGGTAGAAAATACAGGACCCTGTTTTTACATTTAGAATTCAGATTAATTTTAAATGAACAATGCGCTATAATTATGTGATGAAATATGGTTGCGAAGTTTATCTTATTAAGCTGACATGATTGCTGTTCTACATGAAATAAATATATTAAATAAATGCACATTTTTAAAAAATTAAAGAAAAATGAATGCATTGGTTTCAAGAATTAACTGTAATTTGTATCTCTAACACGATGATGGGCAATGTTTTGAAAAAAACTAAAAAATTTCTAATGAGTGAATTTAAATGGAAATGAATTAGTTTTGAAGGACAGTGTTCAAACGTAGATAATGTGCATAATTTTTCAACTAACAATGCGTAATATTTTAACTAAAAATTAACGAGAATATTTTCCAGGAGAGAAAACTAAGCATGAATGAATAAAAAAATTCTTTCGAGTACTATACTAAATCAGAAAGTTTGCTTCCCACAGTCATAAGCATTTAAATGTTTTATGAAATTGACTTTTTATGGCACGGCAAGGAAAAATTTTCGTTACCAGTTACGATTACGCGATAAAAGTAAGGTAGAAATGTGTGAAGTTCCGAATTTCCTCACGTTTTTTAAATACAGTTTGAAATAATAATGATAATAATAAATTTGTTAATTATATAGATAATATTACTTTAAAATAAAACTTATTTATACAATTCAATACATATAAGCGGCAACGACTTCAATTCTTCTAAGATCGTAGATGGTTACATTTGACGATCTACCTAAAATACACTGCTGGCCACCGTAAATGCAACACTCTTGTAAATAACATGAAATTTGCTAAGATATGCTAATGATTAGAATTTCACAATGGGCACCTCAAAGCGCTATTTAAACACGATTTCATTAAGAAAAAAACCGATGTTATTTAAATTTTTTTGAAAAATTCGACAGAGGAAGGATTGGCCTACCGAAAGTGGATTATCTTTCAAACGAAAAAACAACTGTAATGCGGATATTATACAGTTCGCATCCAACACTCGTGCACCATGACTGAAGAAAGCACTAATGCGTCGTGACGGATCGCTCAAAGAACCATAGAATTCAGTCTGCCATCATTCAATGTCTGCGCGTACCATTCGACGCCGTTCATTCTGGGACGTCCATTGCTTGGTCTGCCCTTGACGCAGAACCATCTCCCCACCAATGGTGTGATGAAGAAAGAATGTGAGCTGGTGTCAACTGACGGCACCCATCTGTCTGCAACACCACGATGGTCGGATTCGAGTCTGGAGACACCATGGAGAGAGGGTGCCGAACAGTTGCGTTATGCACCGCCACTCTGGTTCTGCACCGAGTATTATGGTATAGGGCGGAGTAAAGTTTGATTCTAATCAATGGGCACGGAAACAAATTAAAAAAACCTGGCATTTAAATTTTAAAAATTAAGGTTTATTAAAAAAAAACATTTAAAAAAACAGTTATTATCACAGTTAGCATTGACTTCAGGACCCAAAGACCGAATCCCTGCCACTTGCCATTCCACATTCCAAGAAAACACCTCCCCTTAAAAGCTCATCCGTCATTCCAGGACGAAACTATAAAAAAAAACACATGCACACATACATGGCAAGAAACAAGATAACGAGAGAAATTTTTTTTTTCAGGTATCATGTAAAAAGAGCTTTTGCTAATACAACTCCCAAAAAATAGATTTACAAATCACATTAATATGCTAGAAAATTAATATCCGTACAAGTTTTAACACAAATAATACTCAAAAAAAAATATTAAAATATAAAAAGAAGTTACCAAAAATATATCATAAAATCTAAAATAATTATACAACATGTACTAGCAAAGCATATTTAGAAGCCAAAGTTTTAATCTTTAGAAATTTCCAGAAATTATGGTACTGAAAAACGTTAAGTACATATATAATCATTGGCATTAATCTTATCTATTTAACAGGAGCAGGCAACCTGAATAATTCATTACTTTTACATGCTTAAACCTTCAGCCAAACGTTAATTTCTTTTATTGTACCAGGTTTAAACATTTTAAAAAATTCTCTTTCTCTTTTTCTTCCAATTTCTATGTAAATGAAAGCAAGAAAAATCCTTTTCAATCCCAAAAGTGACAAAAAACAATCAATGCATGTTATTGTCCATAAAATATCCACGCGATCCTTAAATACTTTCAATCCTGCCTTCAACTCCAAATTAACAATACCTGTTATGAGATCGCGACAACATTGCACCTGGGTTGAATCAATAAATTCGGAAATACATTCCTTACGGGGCTGACCACGCCTAGTACTATACAAGATTCTATTTTTAAATTCACAAGTTAAGACAACCTCACCCTTGCTTTCTTTTATACCTTGTCCATTTGTTTGGACATTCGATGTATTAATTTTTACTGCAACCAAATCTCCGTTTGGAACATTCAATAAAGACTGTGTCCCAGGACGTAGATTGGTGATCACTTCTTGGCTGCAAACTGATTTTGAATCTGTTGAACTAATAATTCCTTCTTTCTTTGAAGGTTCTCGAAGTTTCGCAGGATTGCGAATCATTTGCGTTTTTCTATTAATACTTCATAATCAGAGGAACAGATTAACATGTCGTTAACCAAATTTTTAGAGACAGGCACAACACCGTGCCTAAAGTCATTCAATTCCATGTTGGAATCTTTTACTTCACCCATTTCATGCTCCCCAAATGCAGACGTTATTTGAATTGACCCTCTATTATTAATGCTTTGTCCTTCGACAACATCTGGTCTTACCACGGGCATCTGGGCACCTGTGTCTATGACAGCATTCACCATTTCTTGCTCACCCTTGACCTTGACGTAAACAACCCTTAAATCGTCCATTCCATTTTCTTCCTTGATAGGAGTAGTTACTGGTATCGTAGCTTCAGCCATCAACACAGCAGGAGATGTTTCCCTCATATGTTCCCGGCCCTCCCGATACTAATTCGGTAATTTGAAGATGTCTTCTTACGATCTTCTGCACAACTCGTCCGCTTGACATTCGACCGAATACTTTCGATCTGTAACCGCAGTTCATTTAATTCTGGATTCATAGCCTGGCGATTTTCCTCCTCGAACTGCGAGCTGCCTGGCGATTTTTTCCTCACTTTCCCTTTCAACGCGTTCCTCTAAAATAACGGATAACTGAGCTCTAACGAACTCTTCTTCGTAATCTTTGCTACCGATTATGATATTCTTTAAATCTATATTCGTCATTTTATCTGATACCTTTTGACCTAACTCCTCAGCCAACAAAACTAAATCTTGCTTTTAGCTTTCTCCAAGAATGCCATTTGAAAATTTTTTCTTTACTCAAACTATACCGGACGAAAATAACACAAAAGGAATTGCAAAAATTATAAATAACACACATATAAGGGATTTCATTAAAACACCTACAAACAACGTCCAAACTAATACTTTGAACTGGGAAGAAAACAAAAATAATAGTCATGTGTTTCACAATATCCCAAAAAAAGTACACAACACTCATAAATGAATTAATATATTACTGATTATTCAATAATCACTTAAAATATTATTGATACACAATAATCACAAAATATTACCTATACACAATAATCACTTAAAATAACTAATAAATAAAACTCACTAATATATTGCTGATATTTAATAATCACCTAAAATATTACTGATACACAAGAATCACTTAAAATTATTACTGACACACAATAATCACCTAAAATATTACTGACACACAATAATCACTTAAAATATTATTGACACACAATAATCTCCTAACCTATTTCTGATATACACAATATAATCACTTAAAATATAACCGACATGCACCACTTAATCTATTCCTGGCTGGAATAATAGAACACTACAAAATATATTCGGTAGTTTTTCTCCAATTTAACTGATAATATATTTTTTTTGACATTAATCGAAAAATACTATGCGTACATAAGCACAAAATAATTTCATTGACATGAGATAAGTATTATTCTTTAACATTAATTTTTTAAACAAACCCAATTGCTATTCACTGACGTGAATTTATTACTGTGTACATTACAAAATAAATAAATATCATAAGAAAAAAAAAAACATACAATCTTTCCTTAATTTATAGAACTGATGTTCTAAAACACTTTCCATTTATATGGAACAATAATAAAAAAAATATATACTGATGTATATAATAATTCCCAATTGAACTGGCGTTCAAAAATTTTTATAACTGCATGGATATGCAATAAAATAATATACTGAGAATTAATGATTTTGAAGTTTTCCTTAATTCATAGAACTGATGTTCTAAAACTTATTTTCCATCGATATGGAACAAGAAATAATAAAAAATATACTGATATATAATAACTGAAATTTGAACTGGCGTTCAAAATTTTATAAATAACTGCATGGATATGCAATAAAATAATATACTGAGAGATTAATGATTTTGAAGTTTTCTTAATTTTTAGAACGATGTTCTAAAACTTATTTTCCATCGATATGGAACAAGAAATAATAAAAAAAATATACTGATATATAATAACTGAAATTTGAACTGGCGTTCAAAATTTTATAACTGCATGGATATGCAATAAAATAATATACTGAGAGAATTAATGATTTTGAAGCTTCTTAATTTTTAGAACGGATGTTCTAAAACTTACTTTCCATTGATATGGAACAAGAATAATAAAATATATATACTGATGTATATAATTAATTCAAAATTGAACTGGCGTTCAACAAGTTACAACTGCATGGATATGCAGAGCAAAAAAAACGTACACTGACGTATACAAAAAATAAAATCAAAATTCTCTCTTAATAAATGGATATTAAACAGTATAATTTTATAAATTTCTCTCGTCTTACATTACAGGGAGTTGCAAGCAAAAACTCTTACCTGATTCATTTCCACGCGGGAATCCAGAAAACTCGAAATTTCTGGAACGTTCTTCCTGTGGGGTTTTCCACTAAGACTCGATCATTAACGGCTGCGCCAGTAAAGTTTGATTCTAATCAATGGGCACGGAAACAAATTAAGAAAAAAAACTGGCATTTAAATTTTAAAAATTAAGGTTTATTAAAAAAAAAATTTAAAGAAAACGGTTATTATACAGTTAGCAACACTCGGACATGACTTCACTCCGTCGTACCCAAAGACCGAATTCCTGCCACTTGCCATTCCACATTCCAAGGGGGGGGGAAACTACCCATTCCCCTTAGCTGGTGTCAATGGGCCTTCCTACTCCTACAGTTACATTTGACGATCTACCTAAAATGCACTGCTCGGCACCGTAAATGCAACACCCTGAAGGAAGCACGCAAAATAACATGAAATTTGCAACATCCATTAGCAGAGGTGAGATAGGCAAATGATTAGAATTTCAGCACAGACACATCACGCGCGCCTGTGGTGCCACCTCAAAGCGCTATTTAAGGCTCGGAGATTTCGACGATTTCGAGTTCGGCAATTGTGTTTTTTTTTTAAACACAATCAGTTATGTCTCGTAAAAAACAGCGATCAACTTTTGATCAAGTATCCGAGATCGACAGAGGAAGGATAGTGGCCTACTGAGATTGTGGATTATCTTTCAGAGAAATCGGTAGTCGTGTTGGACGAAACCAAACAACTGTGACCGTTGGATGCAGGAGGGTACGACGGACCAACGTCGTACCCTCCTGCATCCACCTCAGTGCACCACTTCACGTGAAGACAGGCAAATTGTGTGCATGGCAGTGACGGATCGCTCAGTCACATCACGAACCATAGCACAGCACATTGAGTCTGTAACGCATCATTCAATGTCTGCGCGTACCATTCGACGCCGTTTACAGCAGAGTGGTCTGTTCGCAAGACGTCCATTGACGCTTCTACCCTTGACGCAGAACCACAGACGTCTCCGCCACCAATGTGTGATGAAAGAAGGATGTGGGCGGCAGAATGGAATGAAGTTGTCTTTACTGACGAGACACGCATCTGTCTGCAACACCACGATGGTCGGATTCGAGTCTGGACACCGTGGAGCGAGGATGCTGAACAGCTGCGTTATGAACCGCCACTCTGGTTCTGCACCGGGTATTATGGTATGGGGCGGTATTAGATATAACTCTCGCACTCCTCTAGAACGCATTGTCGGTACTTTAAACAGCCAACGCTGCATCTCCGAGGTGTTGGAGCCATTTGTCCTTCCTTACCCCTCTCTTACTCTCTCGTCATTGTGACGTGCCATCTGGTGGTTTCCTGTAACTTGCATATTCTTCAAGATATGTGTGATAAGTCTACAGGTGAAATTTTTATTTTAGAGTTCAATTTCTGTGTGATTCTGAATTATCCTTAATTTATGGACATGAGTGTATTTTGATTTTTGAATCTATATTTTTATTTCGAAATCAATAGAATGAGAATGATAACGAAAATTTATTTTTTCCATATAACCACGTGAACAGTCGTAAAAATTTTTTTCCCGTATTCGGTATTTATTGTTTTTTCCCGATTAATGTACGGTTTTGGAAATTTCTTTTTTGTGAAATTTAATCCTGCTAAAAAAATAAACGTGTGTCATTGCTATCAAATATTAATCTCGTTAACACTTGTACCATAATATTTGTTTTTTAAAAAAAACGAACAGACGAGATTTTGAATGTTTGTATGCTCGGTCATATTTTAAAGACCGATGACGATTAACAACATACGATTCGTTTCTAAATTTGAATTATTTTTTTACAGTTTAATATTTCCTGTAATGGCCTCTTCATTTTCTGCTCAAAAACGATTTTATTTCATTTGCATCGCATTGTTATGACAGGAAATCGTTTTCAAATTCTTGTCGTTTATTAACAGAATTTAAACTTTCTAAAAGACTCATGTACAGTGCCGCATGTTTTCAAGGGGCGGGGGTCCGGGGTTGAAAGTTCACCATTCTTGTATCATGCTACCAGAGAGAAATTTTGTTGATTTTCAGGAAGAAAACACAGTAAAAAATTAATTATTGAATAAATAATTAGCATTAATTAATAAAATTAATCATTAATGTGAAAGTAATTAATTAAATTTTTTTTTGCGTACTATATAATGAAATAGAATTATAATCAATCGGAAAAAGATCAGCATTTTCTTTGTAAAACTCAAGGACCCCCTTTGTGTGCGCCACTATTCATTTTTTTAATACAAATGTTTTTACGAATATTGCATTATCTTTAATATCCATTTGATTTTTTAAGTGATTTTACAAAAACAAACGAAATATTTATTCGTATTTTCATGGACTATTTAGAGAACCCGATTTTTGGTATGAAATTTTATTAAAGTTCTCAAAATTTTTTTTTATAGTTTGCTATACATTGTTTCTTGTTTTACTTAAGCTGAAAATGTTTTTAACAATATAATATTATTATTCTTTGTACAAAAGTGTTTACAAATCAACACATTTTTCTCACCGTTCCCTTTGCATATTTCTAGATTATATTATGATATTATGTAGAATGAATATTTAAGAATTGACGAAAAGAAGGCAAAAAGTAAAAAACTCCCAAAGTTCATGTAGTTAAAATTTACTAAATTTTAATTCGATTTTAATAACAAAATTAACTGTGGTGGATATATTTTTTATCAGTCGAAATATTTTGAAGTTATTTCTGAGCTCGTAATTGGATCCATTTGCAATTTTTTTTCTCTGCTTAGTTAAAACTACGCTGAAAATCGCTTAATACGAAACTGAGAGAACTGAAATATTTTTTCGTGTTAAAGGATATTTCAGAAGAAAAAAAAACATCTATCAATAAAATAAAGTTTATTAGAGTTTATTTTATTTGCATAGATATGTATATAAGTACGTATTTAATAAAAAATCAATGAAACCAAAACATTCATAAATAAATCTAATGTAAAACTTTCGAGCTTTTTGACAAACTAAGCATTTGTTGAGTTTTTGGAAAATAATCTGATATTGTCGTTGCGTTGTGTCTTTTTTAACATCAAGTTGTCAACAAATTAATCGATGTTGTTATTCATTTCACTATTGGAATGTGCATCTAAATAAATGCGCATACTTTTCATGATCCTCGTTTCAGACGACGCGGGAACAGGATCCGCCTTATTTATTTCATTTTCGTCGAAGGAATCTGATCAATAATATTTTTTCAGCTTTGAACAGACTCCAAATTGTCTTTGTCTGCTATAATTGGGGTTGTACGCACATTATAATTATCTACTGCAACGAATTCTTCATGGTCGCGGTGGTTATGGTATCAGATCGTGGCTGGCCTTGTCACGAGTTCGAGCTCAGTACGACTAAAGACCCGCCTTGTAGGGGCGTGATGCACGTTAAATCTGTCGAGAGCTCAAACGTCCTCCCGTTGGTGTGGTGTGGTAGTTAGGATAGGGGGTGCCAGCTCAGGTGTCGTCCACCATCGTTCAAAATTATGTGGTCCGTCGCCAAAAGCCCTCGTGTAGCTGAAAAGTGCGACGTTAATATTCAATCAATCAATCAACCAACCAAATTTCACTCACTCACGCAATGAATTCTTCCGATGATACACACACAAACAGTGAGGGAGTCCAATAATACAGAAACTTCGGCTGGTGTTTTCCGTATTTTGTTCATTCCCAGAAGCGAAATCTTTTCGAGTTAGGCGATTTTCGTTTCGTGTTAAGAGAAAAAATGCATAAAAATACATGTAGTTTGCTGCGACCGTTGTATTACTTTGTGTTAACCGATATGTTTCGTCTTAAGTGTTTTCACGTATTTGAAATACATCTTTTTATTCCATTGAAAGGTATAGACATTTTTCTTTACTACCTCCGAAGGATAAAATTGTGCACCAGGAAATACGATTGTAATTATTACAGTTGTTCCTTTTTTGAGGCGGAATTGCTTATTCTCATCATGATTTTGATTTTCAACTATGTAGTTTCTATTACAACCAATGGCGTAACGGAGAATATTAGGGCCCCTCTGCAAAGTTAGGTTAGGGGCTCCAAACCGGATCTTACCAGGAATTGCCCAACCATAATATTTGGGAACCCTAGACTCCTAGTCCCCCCCCAGTTATGCGGGGATGTACATTACGCCACTGAATGACATCTGTCTGATGGTATCAGATACAGGACCACGAAAGTCATTGTTTCAAGGGGCTTGTAATTTACACCTGTCGTTAGCCGTAGCTTTGAGCACCATTCCGGTGACAATAAGAGATTTGGCTCGGTTCCCCCTCCCCCATTTTGAGGGAAAACACAATGCCGGCGGCCATGGACCTTCCGCCTCTCTTCCCCTTCCACCAACCTTAAGAAAGGACTTGTGGCTCGAAGGCCCAATGCTAAAAAGGCACTATAAATTTACAAACATCCATGCCTTCTCCGGCACTCGAACCGAGACCCAACGGTACTGCAGTCAGCGTCACTAATCACTATACCAGATGTGTGGGTGCCGTTTTCAACTGTATAAATGTCAATCTTAAAATTAAACCTACATTTTTCTTTAGAGTTGCGTTTAGAAAACGAATTCAAATAAAGATTATTCATACCTTTTTTTAAAAAATACAGATTATTATTATTTATTTTTTTGCTATAGGTAAAAGTTAGTTATCAATACAGCTATAAAATTCTTTCGAAATTTGAAAACCAATTGTCGAGGAATTTCGGATGGTACAAAACTACAAAGCACAAATAATTCAGTTGCAAGCTATTTACTCAAGCGATTTCATCTAGTATTTACGGATAAAAACAACAGGTTTTTTGGACAGGAGACAACGAGTCTTCCTCCTAAGGTCTCCCCTTTCGGCTGCATTTCTTTTTGTTCATTCTCAAAAATCCTCTAGAGAAATAATTGACCTATAAATGTAGTCAAGAGGGTTGGTGCTTATACATGACCATTGGACTTTTAGAAGAAAGAGCCTGCTCAACAATTTATGAGTTCTCTAATGGCAATTGAAGTGTTTCTCCAGTGTTTTACAAGACTCTTGGGTCATTAAAAAAATTATTTCACATGTGTACAAAGAAGCTTGCGACGATCAGAAGCGTTACAGCGTAGCATAAAATGCAGTTCCAGCAGTTTTTAACGGTAAAAGAAGTTTTAACTGTGCTAAAAAAAAAAGAAAGAAAAAAAAAAGAAAAGAAAAACAGGAGAACTCGCGGTTGCAGTAATTCAATGAAAGATGGAATTCTGCCTTATGTATGAATACGCTCTAAACACATACCTAATCAGAACGACTGAATCAAACTGTACATAACTAGATACATTACATAGTGAACCGATATGTTCTGGCATTTAAGAAATTGCTAGAGCTAGACAGAGAATGAGGAATTGAAGTTTTTAATTAGCTCTGAAGAATGTGGAACCCGTTGATTGTTAATTGTGTGTGTTATGAGTTTTTAAACTTATACTCTACCACAAATTTTAGAGAAGTTTTTAATCGCCAGCTTTTTTCAACAACTTTTGAATAGCAATTAAAGTTTAAATTTATTTTTAAATATCACTTCGCTCTCTTTGTGATTTCACAATAGACTCGTGTATTAAACTATTGGAATTTTCAAATAAAAAAATTAGCCTTGTATTAAAAAATAAAGATCTCAAGACTGTAGATATGCGTAATGCTTAAGCCATGACGTGATCTCATAAGACATCGCTCAACACACCTTTCCAGTCAACAACGAAAAAACTGCGATTTTTTAATCCCCACAGCGTAGTTAATATTTTATTACAATTTATTTCTTTCAGACTTGGAAAAAGGAGTTCTTGAAATATTTAATTGCTATATATTTTCATATCTCGATTATCGATACCGACTAATGCCGATACTAGATAATTAAAACAGCGCTACGAATGGTTTGAATGTGACAAGACCTTTTAGGCAGCAACCGAATTCCTATGGATGGGCAAGAGAATCGACAGGTACGTAGTATGCAGTGAAAGCAATCATTGAAGAAATACAAATGACGGTCTAGAACGACAAGAATACTGCAACTCAAATCTAAGTAGACTTCTAAAAAACTACATATTTTTACCGCTTATATTTTGCGTTCATTTCATGAAAAATAAAGAATTTGTTTCATTGAAAATACTAGCTGATGTTCTCTGTAAGACTAGATGTATTTATAATTTAGTCTTTCAGGGAATATTTGTTGGTGAATTCTTGTAGCATATCATGGCTTTAAAATAATTAAACATTTAAATTGTATTCATATAATTCTGTTAATATGAGGTGGATGAGAAAACGGTCCTAGCGCATACGTGTTTATAAATTAAATTTTGTCCGAAGTAAAAATTGTTCATTTGTGCATTGTTTGAATTTTTCATTACACTGAGCAATTTTAGTTAATAAATTGGAAAGAGCGTTTAATATATACTATTTTTATAAACTTTTTTTTGATAACTTAATCTAGTTAACAAGATTGAATGTGAAATGTTATGAATTCTAAATAAAATATAGATCACGACTCTCCCTTCTCCCCCTTTGTCTAAAAGATTTATTACATGAAATTGTTTCTGAATTATAAAATATAGATTACAAAACATTCGTTGATTTTCATTGACATCAAGATTAAAAGCATTTAGCATACTCAAATCAGGTTGGCTTGTATTTCAGTCGAGCATAAGTAGCTTTTCAGTTTTTCATTTTTATGTCCAACATATTTCCGTCCAGTTATTTATTTATTTTGCATTCATTTACTGAAAGTCGGTTGAAATTAAATATTTTGTTATAAAATTGGAACCCACCATTTACGTTTTTGTTTATTTGATCATTTTGCTTCTTTTAAAGTAGTGCAATTTCTCTCATTTTTTACAATGTACGAATTTTTTAGTAACTTTTCAATTGTAGCACTTTTAGAGTCTAAAAATTCAAAGTTTTACTGTGACGTTACACATTTTTCTTGCATTTTATTTCTTTACTTTTTTTATACGTATTAATATGTCTTAATCCATGTTCAATGTTGCAAAATAATAATGCAAATGAAATTCCACCAATTCAATTACAAAGAAAAAAATGGAATATTTTGATTTTTTTACGGTTTAGTTTTTGGAGAGCGTGAAAATATTTGCTTGCACTGTTATGTATATATACAATTTTCGCTATTTTAACTCTTAAGTATTTTTCAGCTTTTCATCATCACCATATATATACCTATCAGGATGGCAAATTAACCATTAATTTTTCTTAATTCTGATCTCAGCTTATGTAAAGTATGACTGCACGTTTAATAATTCCAAGGAAAATTAACTGTTATATTTATGTAGATTAATTGAGTTATATAAATTGCATAAAATGGATTTGTTTGAATATTGTTTCAATTTACAATTTCTGCTTTTAGGTATACTATGAAAAACTATTTAGAAACCAAAATGAGAGAGAGACTTCATTCTGTAACAGTACCATGCCAGAGGTCACGCATTACTCAAACCCATGACTAGACATCGACATCTTCGCGTTAGTGACCATGAACACTTGGTTACTTTGGCTTCATCCCTTCTTCAATTCGACTTGGAAGAGATCATCCCTTGTAAGTTCCTCGTGATATATACTTATAATATGAAACATAAGATGTTGTTTATATATATGAGATAGAATAATAAAAAGGTTTTATGTAAATTTAAAGTAGCACATGTAAAGTTTTAATACTAAATATAGACTTTTAGATAAATCATTCTTAAAATGTGATATTGAATCCGATTTCAATTTACATACATTTGCTGCATTTGTGTCAAGAAAATATTAATTCTTTAAAGGAGTTTTAAATATTTTTTAAGTACGGCACAAGCGGTAGATTTGAAATTGATTATATAATTTATACATGGATCAGCCATATATTAAGAGAATTTCAATTATACAGTTGGACCCCTATTTGCCGAACCACAGTTTAACGAATTGTGCGATTTGATTTATTTTTCTTTTCCCAAGACTGAAATGAAAACAAAAATCCCTATTTAATGAATAATAAACATCGTATTAACGAATGTTTTCACCAGCTGAGAACACTTTTTTATCAGTTTGTATCTGAAGAAATTGTTTGTTTTTTTCAAAATAACATCATTTTTGTCATCAGAAAAAGACTTTTCTTGCAAGCAGCAAATTTCGGCTGGAAAAGGTGCAAACCATTATTAGATTTTACAGTTGCAAATGAATCAAGAGCGTAATCTATCATGTCAATTTTCAATATATATATATATATATATATTAGTTCAGGTAATTTCTGTCTTATATTACACTTCACACACACACACTATTTCGGGGCCCAGGCGAAACGGCAATAGATTGATTTAAAGTAACTGAAGAAAATTACGTGGAAAATTACTGTCTTAAAAATTCTAGAACAACGTTTTGAATCGAAAGATTTAATCATTCAAAATCATCTTTATATAAACTTTTGAAATTAAGCCCCAATCAATAAAATAATATTTTTTAACTTTGTTAACTTCACGATGTATTTAAGATTAATGTACGCAGTGTATCGATTTTGGGTTTTAAATAGGATAATTTTGAGAGGACAGGTTTATACAATTTCTCGCTCTGTTTGTGTAGTCATCCATTTTTTTCACTACTGTGCGTTATCATGTATTATATTCGTAAATTGTTTAGACACACCACGGTTACAAGGCTGTCGACCCTTGTTCTACCACAAAAAATAAAATTTTCACTTGCTTATTCCTACATTTTTGCAATTATCATTTCTTTGTTAATACCTGGTTGTATGTATTTCATATTTCTCTTAATTATTCAGATGCTTAATAAATTAAAGAAACATGTTGCTTAATGTAAAGGATATTCACTAATACCTTATTATCCACAAATTAATTATTCTCATGAAATGTTAATTTGTCTTCCATTTGCTCCTGATGCATTTACTGTGGTTTTTTTATTCCAATGCTGTATTGATTTCCTTACATTTTAATTCATAATAACAACATATACATATTAGTAACACTAACACAGATATTTGTAATTTTAAAAAACAGACGCATGTGCAGAGGTGTACTATTTCATTTCATTTTACATTTATTATTTGTTAAACAATTTCATTAAAAGATTTAGGTTGATTTTTTATTCTTAAGATGCCAAGAACTTTTTATTAACTTACAAATAGAACTAGTAAGAAATTATTACAATACTAGCTGTACCCTGCCACGCGTTGCTGTGACTCAGCCTTGTTAAACATAAAGCACATGTTTTCATGTGTTAAAACATTTGCATTGCAAGTATGATCTTTTATAGAAAAAATGTATAAATATATATACGCAAAACTTTCCTCAACTGATACCATTTATAATTTGTTAACCAAATGCTTGAAGTTATTACGGCTTATTTTTGTCCTTATGTTATGAACCTAAATTTATTTACATTGTCTTTAAAGTGGAGGCCTCAAATTTGAAGATAAATTTTCAATGGCTCTACTCTGGATTCTTTGAGGACAATGGGTTGGTTTTACAATGCTTATGGATATTTCTATTAAATCAGAGGTGTGTTCCTAAATGCACATTTATCCAAACAATGTCACTTGGAAATATGAATTATACTTTCTAATGCTATGTAGGAAATGTTTTGGTTCTGCAGTATATCTAGCAAGCAAACTTTTTAATGGCTCTGTGGTTCTCTGAGTTGAGGCAGTTTAATTTTTTCAGGGGTACAAAACATTTCTTTTGTTTCTCACTTAAATTTCAGAGCATTGCAATGAGGATACACATCCATCATTGTGTTGATGAGATCATACTGCCTGAACCTAGAATCTTCCACTGGGTTGAACCGGAATGCAAGGTGACTGTTATTGTGTGATTGCTCGCCACTAAGTCATGTTTGACGCAGATGTGCCGTTTCTGGTTGACATCTTTCTAATGTTGTAAAACACGAATGATGTGCTCGCAAATATGCATCCTCAAGTCTGGCTGCATGATTCTCTGCTTCACCCTCAGCATGTATTTGTGCCATTCTTTGTCTGTTTTTCTCGTTTGCTGATATCCATTCTTTCTCAGTTTGATGTGCAATTACACTCATTGTAGTACTTTTGCCTTGCAAGTATGGCGACCTAAGTTTGATTTCCCGCAAGGCATTAGTTTTATGTAGTGAAACCAATTGACTGCATTTAAAAAGAAAAGAAAATTAAAACAAAAACATATAAAATTTCAAAACATTAAAAAAATATCAGTTACAAAAAGAAAAGGAAAAAATAAGAAATGCTAATGAAATATTTAACTTCAAACGTGCATCAATTGACACAGCTCAAATCCAACGCAATGAGATGCTGTGAAGGTATTTTCAATCGAATACTCCAGGAAAATTCCAATATAAACATGGATTTTGCAGCAGAAATCTACGACAAAGCGTTGATAATGATGGAGTATTTTTGCAATTCACAATTCGATTAGCATTAGCAATTGTTATCAACAAAGTTAAAGGCCTATCTTTAAAACATAGTGGCTTATATCTAGACACAGACTGCTTTTCACATGGAGAATTATTTATCTGTGTACTTAAATATTAACTTCACCGCAGCCAAATTGCCAAATTACCGCCATGCAAATCACAAGATTTTCCATCCAAATCTCATTTCTTTTTTCATAAAAAAAAGTTACAATCCTTGTTGTTTAGATATTAAGGTGTGATACATGTGGCACCAATTTTGTTACGGTGATGCTAATACATAATTACTGTTGTGTATTACAGAGCAGCAGTCACCAATTTGGTGATACGTGAGAAACTTTGGATGGTATGCAGAAAAATTGGGACAGTATTTATACTTCTATGGAGATTCAGTTTAAAAAAAGATGAGCAACAAAATAACATATTATGGAACATGGATTATACTTTACAAAAAGCTTTTAGTTACCGAAATTACTAAACGAAAAAAAAACGAACAAAATTCCTGAGGATAGCAATTTTTGGTAACCTAAACCAATTTTTGGAAAATTGGTCGCAAAACACCTCAGTCTATTGATTGTTATTGCTTTTCATGAAGCTTATTTTCAGGGGTATGGAAGACTAAATAAAGACGTGAATATACCTATAGTGGTCCGCCACATAGAGGTCAATCCTATTAGTGAACCGTAAATTATAAAGTAATACATTAAGTGGTTCATGAAGTGTTGAAAAATGGCAACTACTGCTCTAAAGTAGACACAGCAGACAATTTCTGTATCTATACAGACAATGAAGCAAGACAAAATGTCTACCCATAAGCATTGCAAAATTAACCCAAGAAGAGTCATTTTAAATTTATTTTCAAACTTGGCACCTCCCCTACGGAGACAATGCAAATAATTTGATTCAAAACATGACCAAAAAAACATAACTTGGGAGTATTCTGTTAATAAATTACAAATGAAATCTATTTAGAAAAATATTGTTTATGTATATTTCCACATTTTTTTATAAAAAAAAATCATACATCAAGTGCAAGCGATTAAAGATATTAGAAATGTGTGTTTTCTCTTTTCTTTCTTTTTAAGCAGAATGAGCCACAGGAAAACGTGATTGAGTACAGCTTGCTATAACAAACTTAAACGATAAAAAGCTATCAAAAACCAATTATTAATAGCAAATTATCAACATTTTGATGAAATCACCAAAAAAAGTAGCAAACAAAAGTACTCGGGTACTGTTGCAACTATAATAACCCTGATTTTGTTTGCGTCATACACGGCGAATTGGCAATTAAGGGCTAATGTTGCCAATAGGGTTGCAATAATACATAAATATCAAAACAAACACAAAATATACATCAGAAAATCTTAATTTTCCCACTTGTATTTCACAGTAACACCAAATAAAATTTTGAAATTACACAAAATAGATATTTTGTGAGTCTAATGTTATTGCTCCAACTATTAGAAATCTCAATAGCTATTTCGTGGAAAAATTCATGGCCAAGCACAAAAAGGTATTATTATTGTGCACAAACAGGCATAGAATGCTTTTTCCTTACTAAATGCATATTGCAACATTTGGCGATGTCTTTTGGTTTTAGGTAAATGGCCGACTAAAAAAAAGTACCAAAAAAATAAAAATTATATATTAATTTAGATTTATTGGAGGAAAGTAAAATAGGCGGAAGATTTAATCGGTACGCTACTCGTTTGTGGAGAGATTTTGAAATCACGCCAAACAGATCCATAGTGATTAAAATTAGTATTTTATATATGAAAATTATCCAAAGTAAATATTCTGAGCTTAAAAATAAATTGAAAAATGATGTACAATACTAACACTAATTGACATAAAAAAAGCTGAACTATCTTTATCAACGCGAAAGTATAATTTGAAAAAATAATTACAATCTTACGACCACCTGCTTCTTCAACATATATTTGAGCCGTCTGTTTTGCTCATTCACTGATGCCTACTCTAATTTGATGAGAAACTACCCCTCGCACTACGTTTGCTTGGTCAATATGATGACCTAAGTTCGAGTTTTTGCATTACAATTTTATTTACTGAAGCCGATTGACTGCAGTTAAAACGAAGGTTTAAATAAAAACATATGAATTTACAAAATAGCTCTGAGTGGGCCTTGTATTCGAATTCCTTTGTGGCCCTTTTTCAGATATGAGCACCATCTAAGTGGAACTGTAATGACATTCGTTGAGGCCCCTGCATCATTGATGCAGCGGTAGCTCTACGTCCCTGACAAAAGCAAACGATAATAATTTCAAGTATTTTTTTTAACAAATTACTAATGGAATCTGTTTAAGAAGGTTATAATCTTATAAAGCAATCAAAAACAAAATAAGGTGCAATATTTTGATGACTCAAAATCAGAAAATCCTAGTTTTACCATTTGTATTTCAATAGTAACATCAAATGAAAGGTACTTACGTATTATTGAAACCTATTGGCGATATTGTATAAAACGAAGCACATGATTGGCAATTCCGCGCGTACAATATCTGAGAAAATGGAATGACCAACTTTACGAGTTATCATGAAAGTTGGCGATTGTTGCGATAATACGTAAGAATCAAATGAAATTTAAAAAGTTGTCTAAAACAGAGAAAAAACATTCTTATTAAAACTCTGTCGATTAATTTCGTCAAATTAAAATTTCTCAAAGTGGAAAAAATATTGTTTCCAAACATTGAATGTTATATCGCGGCATTTGGCTACGTATTTTATTTGAGGTAAATGGTTGACGGAAACTATTTGGTAGAAAAATAAGTAGCGTACAGAAGTCAATTATGTAAATTTCATTTTCTCTTAATAAAGAGAAAAAAATTAGCTTAAATTACAGAAAAAAACACGATGTAGAATTTAAGCAAAGTCGTAAACATCCAGCGATAATGCTATCGATTGTTGCCAAAACTAAAAAACAAAATTTCAGTTGTTGAAAGAATAATTTTTAAAAAATGATTTATTCGAAAAATAATCCCAATTACGTGTGTGTGTGTGTGTATCAGAGAACAAAAAATAAATATGACACAACCAATAAACATAACCATGGTAGAGTTATACAATAATTTGGAAAAAATCTAAGAGTAAAGTTTAAATTTTCGCATTCAGAGCGAATTGTGACATCGTACGACGTCATAACACCAAAAAAATCACTTAAAAATTAAATTTTAAAAAAATTAGAGTGAATTTCAAAATAAAAAGTACATAAGAACCTGACCGGAGTCAAATGCAACGTTGTGTCAATATTTCAGATAAATCCATGCAGAACTTTTTGAGTAATGCGAGCATACACAAACCAACACAACATTTTTATATAGAGAGATAGAGCACCCCACGCTTTTATGTCAATGACAATAATATTCTCGTTCTTATATTAAAAGCGGAGGAGAGGAGGAGGGTGGGGTGGAAGTGATTTTGAAAAAGAGTATTAGAAGTGCTGATTTTATGAAGGAAAGTGAAAATTTATAAAAGTAGAGGCCGTGCAACGCCGGGCCATGCAGCTAGTATTAAGAGCTATTTTTTCTTTACTTTTAAGTTCGATTCACACACACAGACTATAAAGCGTGTTCTTTAGTTTTTGAAGTGATAACTTCTATGGGCGCGATTTGCTGGAGAGTGAAATTGACTGAACGTCACGCTCGGAAATGTAACGCTGATTCAGCCTTTTCCGCCTTCGTTCGAACATATACACCCGTAAAAAGGAAAGGAGGGACGTTTCCCCCCCACTCTGAAACTGGGTAGTTTGTCCCCCCACCAATACGCCGTAAAAGTAAAGTTCCTAGCTTCGATCAAAGTGGGGCTCCCCCTCGTGACCTCTTTCTACAAGAAATGAATGCGGGATACTTCTGATCCTAGTTGAAGCATGAAAATGAAACGTAATATTTTTTTAAAAAAATAGTTTTAGAGAGAAAGAGGAATCCTATGCCAAAATTAAACATGAAATGTAGAAAAAGGACAAATTTTAATAGAACTAAGTAAATAGTTTAATTATCATTAGCAATATTGCAGGGATCTTAAGAATAAGAATCTATTTTTGTAAGCGAATTGGAATAGCAATGAACAAATAGTTCTATTAATCACATTACTTAAATATACTTTGAGTCTAAAAAGGAAATTAAAACAATTAAATATTTAAAATAACTAAATTAAGTATACAGGTATTATGAAAAAGTTACATTAAATAATTTAAATACAGGAAAACAAAATATAGTTAAGAAGATTTACCTTGCAGCAGCACCGGATATATTTGTACAAAATTGCCATACAATGACAATGAGCTAATATAAGCCATAGATTATGCGATATAAATCTTCTGATTTAATCCTTTTTTTTAAAGGTTTTGACCAAGATTCCTCTCTTCCCAATCAACTACTTGTCTTACAATCCCTTTGCTGAAATTAATTCATGGATAGAAATGAATGTTGTTAAATTACAACCAAAATTCACAAAGCCGGATCGGGTCTTCTGAACAAATTACCTATAATTTTAAGAGAGAATTTTAAAGTAGATTTTTCAAAAGACAAATCAAAACCTTTAGTTGCTTTTTAAAATCAAAATTCAATTGAATTATGTCAAATGATCCAAATGAAGCACGAGGAAGTAGGGAACAACGCTTGATGGAGTTTTTTTTATAGAGATTTAAATAAAATTTTGAATCTCTCTCTCTCTAAGGGATTTATAACCTATTTCAGAGCTACCCTAAACCTATTGTTCCCTTACAATACAATTAATTCCAAATATATTCCTAGTTAATTCCCAAAATATTTCGCACAAAAATATTACTTTATGAGTACAGACATATGAATAAATTATTTTATAGGACAATACTAATATCCCCTTGTTTTTTATTCATAACTAATTCCTGAAATAATATTACAAAATTTGAAGTTTTCACTTCTATCGTGTGGTCATAAGCACACACAATTTTTTAAACTATAATTTATTTAAGGGAAAGCACTTTTCTTTTGTCGTTGTCATCGTTCCGCATGCACCAAGACGCGACCGGACAGCAGAGTAGTGCCTCGACGGAAAAAAAGGTGACGAACACCCACCGCCGCGCGGCCGCGGTAGGATGACGTTGCTATCTTTTCGCGTGCACCAAGACACAACCGGGGTGCGAGAATGCACTTCGGACTTTTCTCACTTGGAGCGTTCTCGACCTCCATCGAAACACTGCTCCCTAAATAATGTTATCCAATTATGATTGATGAACTTTTCGTCTGACGGGTGGTCCGGCATGAGCTATGTCGGGGCCCCTTTTCCAGTAACGCCTGTTCACTTCGACGGGATTTTTGGACCAAAATCACGTTTTTTGAGAAAAATGCTTCGGTAGATCTTCCGGATACGTGTTTTAGCCCACAATTGCCAAATTACGTGACCTTATGCCATTATTTTCGAAAAGAAGATTTTTTTACCGGATTCAAAAATTTATTTAAAAAAAGTTTCCGACCGTTTTCAACAAAAGCCCCTCATTTTGAGAGGAGTTTTTGTGTTTTCCTTTTCCATTAGTTTTTTGGGTTTTTTTTCGCGAATGCATTTTTGCAAAAGTTACGAGAAGAAAAAAAAAAAAAGTTTCTTTTCGGAATTTCGAAAAACAGTCAAAAACTCATAAATCAATAAAACAAAAAGTTTCCAACGTTTCATGAAGAAAAGTACCTAGTTTTGTAAGGAATTGCACGTTGCTTAAGTTTCATTATAGTTTTAATAAATACATTTATTTTTAAAAAGTTATGAGTGGGAAAGGAACGTTTTACGTGGGAATTTCGAAAAACGGTCAAAGTCTCGAAAACGAATAAAACAAAAACCGCTAAACTTTTTATGACAAAAAGTACCTAGTTTTGTGAGGCATTGAAAGGTCTTTCTTTCGAATTCAGTGTTATCAAAGTGGGGCCATGTTTACGAAAGTTATTCGAAAAAAAAACAATTTTTTTACGTGACCTTGGAAAAAGTCCTAAGTTTCAAAAATTCATAAAAAAAAAAAAAAAAAATTTGATTGTTTTCAACAAACTTCCCCTCTTTTAGTGAGGAATTTAAAATTCTTCTTTTATCATGAAGATTTTTTAATACATTTATTTTTTAAAAAGTTATTCACAAAAAAAAAAAAAAATTTTTAAGCCTAAATTTCGAAAATTTTTCAAAGTCTGGAAAACGAATAAAAAGAAACATTTCAAACTTGTTTGAATGGAAAGCACTTTTTTTTCAGGAATGTCGAGGTCTTTGTTAGTTTTCGTCAATAGCTTTTTTTTTCGAAAGTTATAGAAAGAAAATTTTACATTTTTTTCCATGTTCGAAAGTCGAAAAACCCCTATAAAATGCAAAATTTAGTTTATTTTAATCGGAAATGACGTCATTCGACACGTCATCGATCTCGAACAATTATCTGCCCCATTCGTAGTGTTTGGCAACGACTACAAGTACGCCCGATCTGCCTATATCGAGTTACAGGTGGAAGGTAAATTTCTCTCGTGAATTGAACTGCGGATAAAACCCATGTAGGAGAACTTTCGACTCGATTTGGTAAGCGATGGTGCAATTTGGGTATCACACTATTTACAAAAGCTATACATCATCAGAAAGATTTCGTCGAGTAGATTCCGAAATTATAAAATTCTAAGCCATGGTGCAATTAGGGCCCTCGTGGGCCACCGGGCCCAGAAAACAATTTACAGTACTTTTTTATAATTTTTTGACCATTATTAAAATTCTCATTTTTAATTGTAATTGAACTTATCTAAAGTTGAAGTTATATGTTTACGAATAAGTTCTGAGTTGTTTATAATTAAAAATTCGAAATGGCTCAGAATTAATTTCAGTTCAAATTTTTGTTCAGAACATAAAAGAATGCCAAATCTAATAAGTATTATTGAAAAGTTTATGTTTTGAGTTCTCATAATTTACAGCCTCATATTTGCTGAATATATAATTTGTTCTACTTAGAACTGTTCTCGTATATACACTGCCAATGAAAAAATTGTATTTTATAAAAATTGTGTACATTGAGTTAATCCGGCCAAATGAGGTTATGTTGGTGTAGTGTGCACAGTGACGTCTTAAGACTGTTTGAGGTCCTGGGCCCAGAGAGATGTCAGGATTTTTTGAGGCCCTTGGCCTTCATGTAAAGGTTGGCCCTACCTGAGATCTTTAAAAGTTGACAGTATATAGCATGCATAGTCAAATACTCGTTCAAACGGTCACTTGAAACAAGTAAATGTGCGCGACACAGAATCAAAAATCTAGGCACAAACCGGTTCGACCGATGGCCGCATTTCAACTAAATGAGTTGAGTGATTGTTTGTGGTACTAAACATTGGCCTGGAAATGGATAATGGTCATCACATAGTAACCATACCACTTACCTTACCAATAACCTTACTTTACCACTTTTGTCAGTTGACATGCAGTTTGAAATTCCCTGTTATGTACGCGAATAATGATGTTTGACTATTAAAATTATCCGGATCATGATCTTATTAAGACACGTTCGAGAACAAAACGAGGTCCCCACCGAAGGTGAGGCCTTGTGTCCGGGCCTAGTTGGCCCATGCCTCCCTGGGTGGGAATGACCGCAAATATTTTTTTTTTCTGTGCTATCTCTTTGAATTAAATCTTTTGTTTAAGAATAATTATGAATTTTCCGTCCGTTCAAATAATTCGATTCATTAAAGATTGGGAAAAAATTTACAAAAGAAATATTTACTTTATTCTAAAAATTTTAAAAATTTTCAAAAAAAAAAAAATTAAGAATTTTTTTAAACTGTAAATGTTTTTTTATATATTATCAATTACATAGGGGAGGGGGGAGGTACAGAGGAATTATCCTTTTGCGAAACAATTTTGCGTTATCTTGGGAATCCGAGCAAGAGGGTACAGGTGCTTCCTTCCGAAGATGCTGTAGCCTTCTGTACCGTCTCACTCGGTGTGCAAAACCATTGCACCGTTGTCTTGGCGAGTTGAGGTTAATAATTTACCTTCGCATGTAATAAATACAATTACTCGATATTGCACTAAATTTGTCATATATATTAAACGCAGTTTAAAAATTCGCGTTAAAATTTAAATTTATAACTTTCTAGGTTGTAAATTTGTTCTTTTTTAATAGACTGATAATTTTTAAATCTTTTGTAAAAACTATTAGTTGACAAATCGTAATATTCATTCTGTTTTCTGTACTCATTAATTTTTTTAGATTGCTTGCGGGGTAGTTATAATTTAAATAAATATTATTAATTCTTTTCGTTCCACAAAACAATTTTAATTTATGTAAATTTGAATTTTTTTTTCACCAGCACAATTTTGATGTGTTGGAATTGTCACTTTAAATGGATTTTGAATGGTTATTAATAGTGGTCATTGATTTTTCTTAGATCCCAGCTCAGTTGTCGCAATCGTCACCTAACCAAATGTATCCACAGACTGGAAATTGTTTCGGTTATTATAACTTTATATGGGTTTTGAATTGTTCCCGTTAGAATGGAGAAACTTTGAAAGGGTTTTGAATGGAACCCAATGGTGGTAACCCTCTAAGTTTCTCAAATAAATGAAGAAGCTTAATTCTAACCAAAAGGAATCACCTGTTTTTGCATTAACATTCCATTCAAAAGGTTGGTGTGGTGTGGAACTCGGAAGAAGCGCTGCAGACAGTAAATCTTTATGAAAAATGAAGAGGGCAAAATACCTCACAAAACTAGGTTTCCTTATAAAAACATTAACCATTTTTCCTCTTATTCCTTATGGAGTCTTTCAAAAATTTCTGAAAGTCCGGTAAAAAAACGCTCTTTTTCTGTTGGTAACTTTTGTAAAAACAGTTACGACTTTTCGATGCAGAGGCGTAAAAAGTTGCGGTTCTCACGATTTTCGAATTGCTCTCGGAGGGGCAAAAGAATCCGCGGGGGACCTCGAATTTTTTTATACGGGTGCAGTTGAATACTCTCTCCGAGAATATGTGGTATAAAGGGAAAAATTAAGGTAAGTTCGCCCCGAGGAAAAAAGGCCGTATATTCCGGAAAAACGGACGTAGGGGGCGCTGCGGTCGACCTGCGGCAATGCCTGGGCACTCATCAGACGCGATGAATCGAGGGCTATCTGAAAGAGTCGACTGCTTCTTAAAATTCTCAGAAGTTTTAGAGATATTCCCGTTCTAGTGTGTTTTTGCGCCCCTGCAATTAATAAAAACACCGATCTTGGAAACTCGTAGGAGGATCTTTACCAAAATCCAGATTCCGATCAATTCGTACTCGCCGAGCCAGAATTTTTTTTTAAAAAAAAAGTTTTTCTGTTGATTCTGAGGGCCCCTTTTTAACTTAGGGCTTAGAAAATGGATTCATACGCGCCACTCGACGGATCGTACACGTGTTTTTTTTTTCGTGCGAAATTTCACGTTAACTCCGAAGTTGGGGTCCCTCGTCCCGATCGGAAGTTCCCGGCTTCGAGACTAGAACTTAAAAATTTATAATTTTAGAATCTCTTCGACAGGCCCTTTTGAATGGTTTGTACCGCCAGTGAAAGTCAACGTCAGTTTTCTTATTATTAGTGAATGAAGTTTGGTACGTTTCCGCCGTCCTCTCGAAATTTTATCCAAGTCCGATAAAAATAAATGCGTTTTTTTTAATAACTTTCGTAAAAATGCTCCCACGGACGAAAACTTTGGTGAAAAACGAAGACTTCAAAATTGCTCACAAAATTAGGTGATTTCCTTTGTAAAAAATTGGTCAATTTTTTTTTTTTTCGGGAAATTAGCCAGTTTTGGCCAAATTTTTTCGAAGTCCAATGAAAAAAAAAAACGTTTTTTTAATAACTTCTTCCGCGAGTGTGCTTTTTTCACGAAAACCGGTGAACTTGAGAGCGCGAAACTGGAATTCGAAGTCGGATTTCGGAAATTTCCGTAACTTTTCTAGTTAGGGCTCGATTTCCTATTATTCGGGCCCCAGCGTTCTCTGGGGCCCCAATTTTCACCCGGACTTAAAAAATTTACTCGTACGATCCACTCGCGACGTGTTCTATCATCGGTACAGTTTTCATACGAAAATTCGCGTAAGTTTTCGAGATGGTCGATGGTTTCGAGATGGCCCCGATGGTCAGGCCTCTTTCTGAAAGTGGACCCGACCATCGGAGGCCTCCCTCTAGGGCGACATTTTTCTGAATCTACTCAACCTCTCTGAAAATGCATCGCTTTTATTGGTAGTCTGAACGGTTCGGGAATTATTTGCATGAAAGCAATTTTGCAGGCAATTTCTCACCTGTACAATTTACCTTTTACCTGAAACTCTTTCTCGGCCGATTAGACGAACTGGAAGTAGTTGTCAAACACTCCGGAAGGAGCGGAGAATCAAAAGAGATCGATGACATCATTCCCGTTTATAATAAACTTAAATATTGGATTTTATAGGGTTTTTTTCAACTTTCGGACTTACAAAAATTTTCTAATTTTTTCTCTTTTTCCTTTTCTTTTAATAACTTTCCAAAAAAGAGGGCCATTAATGAAAATCAACAAAGACCTCGAAATTCTGAACAAAACTAAGTTCTTTTCTTTAAAAAAAATTTGAAATTTTTGTTATTTTATTCATTTCGGAATCTTTGGAAATTTTTCGATATTTTTACGTAAAAACGTTTTTTTTTATACTCGTAATTTTTTTTAAAAAGGAGTATTTAAGAAATTCTTTTTAAAAAATGAAGAGTTTAAAATTCCTCACAAAACTAGGGGCTTTTTGTTAAAAAAATCGGAAAATTTTCGTTGTATGGATTTTTGAGTGAATTTATATTTTGAATTTTATATTTTTCACTTCAAGTACATAGTTGGTTAAAAAACATTACCATTGCGGAAGGTTTCATAAAATAATTCGGGAAGAGAAATGTTGACATTATTTGGGAGCTCTGCAGTTTTGCCATGTCTACGCATCACGGCTCCTTGCTTCGGCTGTGTGAATTAAACCGTGTACGCGTCGATTTTACACCTACACTCCAAAAGGAAAATTTCTTTTTTATGCAATTCGCGAACTTAATTTTCATTGCTTACTTATTCCGTCGTTCCATATCAATCGAAGTGTAAAATATATAACTTTTATTTTCGGATTAAAACTGAGACTTTAGCCAAGGAAAATAATGAATTTTTTTGCTCTAAATGTTTATCTTTCTCTTTTCAGCAAGAAGTGGAAATGAATGTGCGAAAAAAGGGCGTTTAAAGAATATTTCTATCGAAAAGAAAATTTGAGTTTTACAATGACAGTTCGAGATGTTTCGCTGTCCTTTTAATCTTTAAATTTTTGAATAATTAAAGAAAAAAGTTTTGATTTGTTGTAAAAAATGTTCTTTTTTTAAAATATTTTTTGTAGCATACTTTATTTTTTCAAATTATGTTTATTTAATTATTTCATAAAATTAAGCGAAATAATAATTTATTTCAATCCTGTAATTTTTTAAGATTCGTCCACATAACGATCATCTGGAACACCATTGAATAACGAGGATAACACTTGACTTCACTGAACTCCTGAAGCTTTCGTTTGCGTGAAACCCTAAAATCATCGAAGGATTGAACATCCATTGTAACGCTACACTACGGTTATGTAGAGAAATCAGAAACTGCCAATCAGCTTTGGTGTCCGACTTGGCTGTATTTGAATAGATTCCTGCAAACTTCTAGAAGTGAAATTTTTGCAAAACTCGAAATATAAATATTTGTTATGAATAATATTTATTCATTGCTACTGCTGTTTTGGAGGGAATATTCTGTTTCTACTGTGAGCTGAGAGCAAGTGATGCCTAAAAACATGGTTACCTGTAAAAAGTATAATTAATCTATAAAAATACCTCTTTAAAAAAAAGTACTTTTATATTTTATTTTCTAAGCGGAGAACGATTTTCAAGAGCCAACTGTTTTAAAGGAAAGCTTCTTCCTATGATTTCGGAAACACTAACAAAAATTTTTATGATCATTGAACATAATGTGGAAAATGTGCTATTTTGTTAATAACATGTAATAAATAGGTTTTTCCAATATGTCTTGATTATAATTAAGCTAATGAGTGTACATATCTCTTTATGTTTTATTTTTGTGCTGGAGAAATTTAACCTTATAATATTGAAATTGAAAATTAGGTTTTTTCAAATTTTCAAAGAGATATAATAAAATTAAAATTTGAACTTAAAAATTAAGCTGTGTTTTCAAGCAATAATGCCTTTTTCGCCTAACTGATCTTTTATAGTTACATGAGAAATGAAGTTGCTGCTTAACTGAAATGACTACCAGATTAATTAAAGACCATCTTAATTTTGTTCAATGATTAACTTTTGAAAATCAAATGGATTGTTCTTAAAAAAATCTTGAAAAATGATAATTGTTTTGTTATTCTTGCTCCAAAAGAGCCACATTTTTTAAATAAAAACCTGATTCCTGAGAAACACTAACAAAAAAAACTTTTGGAAAAGAGTATTTATGATAAACATCTTTTGTTGAAATTTTGAGGTTCAAAAGGAAAAATTCCGGGCTTCTTCTGTAGAAAATTTACTTTCAAATTAGGATAAAATTTTCAAACTTCATGAAAACAAAATGAACTCTTTGGAAATCTTTTGTCTTTGATATTACTGTACAGAATGTTTGGAAAAAAATTTATACTTTGGAATGAAAACCAATTTTACCAAAAGGTTTGAAATTTCAGGGATCAAAGTTTCCACTGGCAATTTTACTTCTTCGTTTGAAGACACTATAGATGCCGTTTTGAGGAAATCTTTCCCTTGTGATGCGAACAGTCATGATAATCCTCAACATTGGTTTTTGCGTTCCGAAGCTGAATTGGTATATGAAAAACGAACGTCCCTTTTCAAGAACAGAAATTGACTGTGTTATAGATAATTTAAGTTTAAATAAATCACCTGGCTCCGATAGAATTAATAATGAACTGATTAAGAAGTTTCACAATTGTTCTCCTTCTGTTTCTTGGCTCTCTTTAACACCTGCTTGAATTTGGGAGTTTTCCCAAAAACTTGGAAGAGAGCGAAAATTGTACTTTTGCTAAAAGTTCTGAATTGTCAAGAACGCAATAGAAGCTTATTCCCTTGTTTGGGAAAGTGCCTGTAAAAACTATGCATTACTAGACTTAACGACTATTTAAGAAAGTATAGTCTTTTAAATGATTACCAGTACGGATTTACGCCTCAAAAGTCAGCAGAGGATGCCTTGGTTTGCCTTTGTGATATCATCAAAGAGGTAAAAAGCAAAAACCATGTGACTTTTTTAATCTCCTTGGACATTAAAGGAGCTTTCGATAATGCCTGGTGGCCTGGCAACTTGCTCCTTCTCAAAAGTTTCAAAGTTCCTAAAAATATATATATTTGCCTTATTAGGAGCTTCTTAAATGTCGTTCAGCTGATCTTACATTGGGTAACGTCACAAAGAATCGTGTTTTGGAAAAAGTCTGCCCACAAGGGTCAGTGATGAGACCTTTTCTGGGGAATTTAATTATGGACGATCTTCTTTTCAATATCTCAAAGTTCCAGAATTGTCATAAAATAGCTTTTGCATATTATGTACTTCTTATTGTTTCAGGATGTCTGCACTTTGTCACAAAGCATTCTTAATAATATCTTTGATTGGTCAAGCTATATAAGTTGGAATTTAATCCACTTAAAACAAAACTAATTTTATAAAAAATCGACAGTAGATCAAAGAATTAATTTAAAGCTTGGAGGTGTAAAGTTGAAGAAGTACACAAGATTAAGTATTTGGGCATAATTGTTGATAACAAAATGCAGTGGAAGGAGCATATCTCTTATGTTTCTAGTAAAAGAGAAAAAATTCTTCTTGGATTGTTAAGAATTTCAAACAATACATTTGGAGTGAAAACTGATGTTCTTCAGTTGATTTATAAGCAGGGAATAGTACCTCTCATGTCTTATGCATCGAGAGCTTGGGAGCATTCTTTGAAATAGTAGACTTATTAAAGAACGCAACGTAGATTTTTACTTCGTGTCATTAAAGGATACAAAACTATTAGTTATGAAGCAATTTCTGGTATACCACCTATCTACTTGGTTATTCTGAAAAATCTCGATGTTTTCAAAACTATTTGAGAACCAGCCTTGGCACGCTGGATGGGACGATTCCAGTTTCATTATTGCCAACCCTTCATGTAGGAAACCCATCACTCTTGTGAGATATACAAATGAAGACTTTCAGGAATATAAAACTGTTTGTTTCACAGATGGGAGTAAATTGAATGGAAGGGTTGGTCTTGCCTTAAATATGTTACTTTCCAGCATCGATTAAGGGATGAATGCTCTGTTTTCCAAGCCGAACTACTCTGCATTAATGTTGCCGTAAAATAATTCAGGACTCTCTCCTCCAGGGTGGAAAGCTCAACTTTCTTATCTGCACTGACTCACTCTCTTCACTCCATTGTTTGCTCAACGTAAACTCTACAGAAAAACTTGTTGTAGAGGTTCAGTCTATTCTGTTCTACCTGGACTGTGACATCCACTTTTCTTATGTTCGGTGCCATAGCGGAAATCTCGGCAATGATAGAGTGGATCAGTTGACCAAAGAGGCAACTTGTCAAGATGTGAACCTTTTGATGTCTGTGCCATTGTCCCACTGGAAACATTTAGCTTGGGAAAGAACTGTTTCATCCTGGAACATCGAGTTCTTGGCCTCACCTAAAGCTTTGTGGACTAAAAGTTTTTTCCAACCATTTATCAACGGCTTAAACGTAATAGTTTTGTCACTGATTTCAAGTTATCCCAGATTCTAACAGGACATGGAAATTTTTTAATAGCTATTTATCTAAATTTAATTTAATTGGTAGTGATATTTGTTCTTGTGGTCAGGATTCTGAAACTGTGGAACACGTATTATTGTACTGTAAACTTTATTTCTTTAAAAGAGAAAATTTTAGAAATGAGTTGAAACACACGTTTAGGTTTTTCCTGGGCACCTGTTTTGTCTTTATTGGTCAAATGTACTGAGAGCCTAAATGTCTTAAGAAAATTTGTTTACTGTATTGATTTTTAAAGTTTTATTGGACCTTCCTTTTTTTATTTGTGTATTTCCACTCTTCCTTTTTATTTTATGTTTTTGTCTTTTATGTGTTTTTTTTCTTCTTTCTTTTTTCCCCCTCAAACGAAAAAAATTTTTTATTAATTTTTTTATGTAATGTAAACAAATAAATTAATTAAAAAAATACCTTTTTTTTTTGGAAACAAGTAAAGTAAAAATAAGCGATCAACAAATGTTCGCAATGTAAGTGTATCAAAATAAAAAAGAATGTTACAAATTGTAAAATATGTAGCATTATAGACATTATTTAGTCTTCAGTTTTTTGTAATATTTTAAAACAAAATGTTATTTCCAAACCAGATCGTTCCTTTTTCCTATCTTGCTTTTTAAGTTTGAGTGTTTCATGAAATAATGAACCATTTGAGCAAGGATGGGAAGTACTTCACTTGGTATTATTCCCTATGATGCCTCAATACATAAGAAAAATTAGTTTAAAGAATATATTGATCATTATAACGAACACGACACCAGTTAATGGATTCTTATGCAATGATTTATTTGGATTCCCTTTTTTATACTTATATTTGAACCTCCAAGTCGTCTTTCTTTCAAACACAAAAACGAATTTAAATAGTTAATTTTAATTCAAAAAAACCCTCACCCCCCCTATTCTGAATCCCGAATACATAATTAAAAATTATTGAATTGCCTTAGGAAGAGAGATAATTTTTATTTTTAATAAATAGCGATATAGTATATATATATTTTTCTATACCAGATGAATTTACCTTTTTACATTTTTTGATGGAAATATTCAGCAAAAAATGGAGCCGAATTTTCTCTGGAGACGGAATTTGTTTTATAACTGAATTCAGTTTTAAATTCCTTCTTGTAATTTGCATATTTTTCATTTCACTTCAAAAATAAGAGCTTGAACAGTTTCTAAACATTATTACATAACAATCAGTCCAAAGGCAAAATAATTCATGGTCAGATATTGAAAGCTTTTATATTTTCCTAGTTATCAGTCCAAATAAGCAATAAATTTTGGGAACAACTGCATTCATTAATTCTCTTTATTGCTAAAGCTAATTTATTATTGCTTTTTACTGCAATTCATATTAATTAGATTGTAATATTTAATTGGCTTACAATATACAAATATTTTAATATGTACTATATATATATATATATATATATATATATATATATATATATATATATATATATTCAATTCTTCATATTTAATTGTAATTTCACAATATTTATTTTTAAAAAGAATTTTGGCAAAAGATGACTATCAAGGCAAATTTTAATTCTCTCTTTTGAGCCGATGACGTAATAGTTACGGTAATCGTTTGGCTTTTATTTTATGTTTTCGGAATACCATTTGTCTAAATTGATAGTTTTTAATCCAATTTTATAATTTTCTCCAGGCATATTTCTAAGTCATTTTACGAATCCTTTTTTAATGACTGTGAGTGGAAGCCATTTAATGTACTACATTAATTGAAATTTTAACTCAAATTTTAAAAGTAGAATGGAATAGCACTTTAAATTATGCACAAAATTTATTCAAATGTTATAATTAAAGGAAAAATAGTAGGTTAAGTTCATTTATACTTTTTTACGAGAGAGGAGGATGTAATCGATTTTGCTATATTTACGATTTCTTCCAATGGCATTTTATTTATTAAAGGTTGTGGAATAATATCGTTTTGCTTTTAAATTTGCAAGATTATTCTATTGGTATTGAAATGAAAGCAATTAAATACACATCTCGTTGTCCTTAGGCAGTAAAGTTGCAAATTAAAATGTTCAAATACGAGAGGGCTCGTTCATTTTCAATATTTATGGAAACCTCGCTTTGTTAAGTTTCTAATGAACCACAAGATTATTAAGAAATTCATGGTTACGTAGTAAATGTCGCAGGATAAAAGTTTTATTGAATTCAATGGATTTATACTTCTTTCACCGAGTTGGCGATATGACGTCATACAGTGGTGGCCAAAATTGTGGACATTTTTTTAAATTGTTAGGTTTTTTAAGTTTGTACGTTTATAGAAAATTTTACGTTGCGCAAAATGCTAAGCATTTTATAGCATTTTAAAGGGAATTAAATACTGAATTCAGTGCAAAAAACAAAATTCAAATCTTTGCAACGCATAAAAGGTTATGCTACAATAACTGTCGATATACATTAGATGCTGATGATAGCAGTGAGTTATCAGAGCTTAGTGAGGTTGCCTTTATTCTTTGATACAACTTCACATTGATGTTTCATTGAGCTGAAAATAGTTTTAAACTCATCCTTAGTTATTACATGATGACAGGAAACAATTTATCGTCAATTAGTTCCTTTTTATTTCATGGGTACCTCATTCGGACAAGAGTTTTCAAACGGTGTCACAAATTTTTGATAGAATTGAGGTCAGGAATGTTTCCTGGCCAAGACAACAACTCAATGATCTTAGAACGGTACCAGTCTTTCCATTTCTCTACTGTGTGACAAAGAGCAGAATCTTGCTGAAAAATAAATGAAGCGCTGTTGTTAAATAGATCCTTGATCTAAGGCACAAGTTTGGGTTCTAGAATGGTGTCAATGTATTTTATGACATTCGGTGTCCCATCGATGATATGAAGGCGACCGAAACCATCTGCTGATATTCATGACTAAGTGATAAAACTATGTGGAGACTTCACAGCTACATGGATACAGTCGAGAAATCTTCATGTCTTATTCTTAAAGTCTTTTTACGTTTTAGTATAAATTATTTTGGTCCTCCAAAACTTTCTATTTTCTTCAGGCTTCTCTGAAAAAAATAATTTAAATATGAATTTAAAAGTATAAATTTTAGAAATAATTGAAGTTAAGAATAATTTAAACCCTATTGATTATTTGTTATGATTTTATTAAGTAAAATAATAATAAAAAATGTCTTTTTCAATCTAAAATTATTCTGCTTAATCGTTGCAATTTCCTTTCAAATAATATAATCTAGATTTCTAGATTATAAATATTTAATTAAAAAAATTAAAGAGCAGACGTTTATGAAATTTTAGATTCTCGGCGTATTTTAATGATCGATTACGATTAAAAATGTCATCGATTTGCTTTAGCTCTTATTAATTTATTTTTCAATGGAATTTTGGAGTGATTTTTTTCTCTGTAGTTGATTTTTCCAAGCAATGTACATTTAAACTTATCTTCAAGATTTTTTTTTATCAATTCATTTTATTAAACTAATTCGGTTTCTTGCCATTTATTTTGAGCAGCTTGTAATGAGAGAAAAATGCTGATTTATTATTTTTGAAACTAAGAATGAATTATCGTTTGGTCTACGTAATCTGATATACTTTAAAATATTGATTTTTTTTTTCTGATTTTCATACGACGGTGAAAAATACAGGTAAGGAAAAAAGAGCAACACATTTTTTCAGATATTTCTATAAAATGTTTTTTTTTTGTATTTCATTTTGAAAGAATCCTTTTCCGCAGTTTTTCAATTGCATTAAAGTACTGTATTTATTATTTATTCCCTGTAGACTATAGAAAAGCCTGTATTTTTCTTTCAGCATCAAGTTTATTACCTAAAGATAAAAATAAAATAAAAGTAACATACCACAAGGCCAGAAAATTAATTTATAATACTATATTTATATATCCATAAAAAATTTCAAAAAATACGGTCTCTGTATTTCTTAAAGTGCTTCTCTGTATACAAGACACAATTGTTTCAATTAATGTAGAGTTAAATAGCTAACTGTAAATGCTTAATCTTATTTTTGAAGACTTATGTTTCATATTTTATTTTCGAATCAAAGGGGGGGAGGAGGAAGGAGCAGAAGAAAAAAATAAAGAGTTTATTAAACTTCTATGTATAAAATAAGAAAAATAACAATAGCTATGTAAAAATTGCTATTGATAATGGATCAAAATGAAAAGATTCTTAAAAACTGTTAACTGAATATTGTTGCATCATCATTTTTACTTTTAATGCTATACTAATTCTTTGAAATATTTTAAAAATTGGGGGTCGTTATTTGCAAACCAGAAAGTTATTATTATTATTTTTAAAGCCTGGAATGTTTTCATAAATGCATCAAACATTTGAGCAAGTAAAAAAATATTTTTCATCTATTTCTTTCTACAATGCACCAATTGATACAAAATTTTAATGAATTTTCTTCATTGGATACATCGTACGTGGAGCAACAAGGGAGCCAAAAAAAAAAAAAAAGGTAGGATCTTTCCATTTCTAAAATGTATAAAAACGCTCTTAAAGAGGATCTCATAAGAGTTGTTCAGGAGCTAGACGGTATTGTCGAAAGTACTACACTATAGTTAAACTAAAGACTAAAATTGAGAACAGTAGTACATTTGAAAGTGATCCAGATTTCGTTAAAACTTTAATTCAAAACTGTATAGATGAGAGAGTATCGCAAAACGAAAGAGAGGTAACTTTAGGAAAACGGAAAATAGAGCTCACGAAACTACAGTTAACAGTTAGAAAAAGAAGTCGAACTTCAAAGGGTTAAAAATAAAGCATTAAGTTTAAATCCTGCAGCTAAAGTCGAAGAGAAACAATTAAACTTTAAATAAGGAAACCGCAACCCATATTGGCATTCGAGAAGCAGAAGATTGGTTTAGGTCTATTGATTTAGCTAAACAAGAGTGTGATATTTATATTTCATCTAGAAGCGGATCACATAAAGAAATTCCTATTACTTATGGATATACCCAAGACCCCTTTAAAAATAAATCACAAAACTTTAAACCAAAGATTAAAGAGAACTATCCCCAATATCTTGAAAGAGAAAATAAAATTGCTATATATGCGGTGATTCATCTCATTACGCAAGAGACTTAAAAGCGTTTTAAACCTAAAGAATCTAATGATCACATCCATAATAAAATAAACGTGAATACTTTGAAAGTCGAGAGCGAAAAACAAAATAGCGAAGAATGCGCAAATCTTCAATACGTAAACATTTTTGTGGAAAATCAGCCCGTAACAGCATTGATTGATTCAGGTTGCCAGATCCCAGTTTTAAATTCCTCACTAATTAGAGTGCAAACACCTTCCGAAGAAATCATAACATTAAGCTCATGTTTTGGCAAACAGCGTATGGTAGAAGTTAAACCCATAAATATTTCTCTTAATCAACACTCCTCTCCTAGCTTAAGTGTTGGAACGGCAATATCACCGACCTTGACCGAAGAATTTATTATACATCCCAGTATATATTCTGAAATAGAGAAACTAGGCCACGCAAAGAGCGATGTTTTATTGAGTGAAAGTGAATCCTCTTTAGGTGCTCATGCTTATGCTTATTCTAGTGCTATTTCTTTTCCAAATGTTTCTGTTTCAAATGTGATAGAAAACTCTAGTTATGATTTGCCATATGTTAAGAACTTTAATACTGGAAATGATTCGAGTTCTCTAATTAAGGATTATAAGTGTAATAAAATTAAGATTACTAAGTTAAAATTGAGTATTGTAAGAGAAAATGTTCTGATATAGTATTGTGTAAGAAAGCCAATGGTGCCATGAAAACGAGTTCACGTGGAATTTATCTCCCGCTCACTAACCACTTTACCTATGAAGAGTAAACATCATCGGTTTGTGTTGCTCCGAAGGATCTTCCAGCCCTGGCAGTGGAAACGAAGGAAAAAGAGAAATCGTTTTGAACAGACGTCCAGAACTCTACAGAGGAAAATATCGATGCGTTCAACCAAAGATCAACTTGTTGAAAAGATGTTCTTATGCCGGTGAAACACAATGTTTTCCTGTGGAACCTTCCGGATGTCGAAGAGGTGCCTTCACATGATGGAGAAACTGTCTAGTTCAGAAAATTATGATATGTTTAATCTCTATATATTTGTCGTATAGTCCTTGTCTGTTCCGTTTTTTTGTATGTTTCAGATTCTCCTCTGGTCTCCATGGAAATACCGCTGCGGACAGCGTACGGTCAGAATGGCCGTTGTGGCATGCAGCCAAAAGCAACGCAGTCTTCGCGCGCAGGCGCATCAAAGTAAAAGCAGAACTGAAACTGAAAAAGCAGAGACTCTTGAGAAAAAACTTAGAAAAAGAGAGAGAAAAATAGAACGCGAGAGGTGCGCGAGCAGGCGTTACCTTCTGAATATCATCGTCAAACTTATCTGTAAAAATCTACCTTTTTAATTAATTTTTGTTTAATGTTAAAATAAAATAGAAGATAGACCAACGTATTGGACCCCTTGTTGTCTCCCACATGAATGTATTAAAAATCACTCTTAATCTCACAGACGAGACTAAATATACAATATAATTTCCTTTTTCGTGCGTGCCAAATCTGGCAAGTGGTACAATTCTCATGACCCTCTACACCTCTGGACAAGTTAGTCAAAATTTGAGCGAAGTTGATTATTTATATATATATATATATATATATATATATAACTGGACCTTATTGAAATAACATCTTCAGAATTATGGAAAAATGCATTGTAAAATGTCATTAAAACAAAGGACGATCGAATTTAATCTCTTCCGTTGAAATATCTGTAATTTATCGATGTTTGTTTTTTTAACAACGTTTCACAACGCAAGTTATCGTGGGTGGCAGCCGCCTCTCCAGATTTCCACACAGTGCCAATGGTTCGGGTTCCATTCGGAGCGGTGCGAGATATAATGTACCTAAAATTTATTTATGTATATCCGTTGTGTTTCATAATACATTATACTTTTCCAAATACTACGAATATTTCAATGGAATGGAATTTAAAAGATCATCACACAAAGTCAATGAAATCATTACAGCATAAGATTCTAAGAAACTTTGAATTCCATGTTCTCAGCTTTCTGCTTATAATTCTACATATCTATGTGATCAAATCTTTTCCCATATGAATAATGTTTTGAGTCTACAAAGAAGTTGTTAAACAACTTTGCGGACTTCACTGAACATTCAGAATCATGTGAAGTAAAAAGTTACAAATTATATCCCTGATATTACGATATAAAAATAGAACAAAAGATTCGTATTAAAATATGCAACTGTTTTGAAGGAGAATACTTATACTTTGTGTGAGTGTGTGTTGTTTATTTCTTATTTTATTTTAAATTATTTTAGTTTTTAAAGTACACAATACAAAATATATGTACAATTTTAATGTTTTATCGATGCTGAAGAAATACTTATATTTCACATTTGTTTTTATGGGAATAAATATTTTTAAATAATGCATAACGAATATATAATGAAACTAAATCTGTATTCTTAACCTCAATCCCCCAGCTCTGCTTACATTGAATTGCTATATATTGTCGAATTATTTCAAATATTTCCTATTATGTGGTACTCTGAATCATATTGACAGATTGGTTTGGCACGCCACAACTATAAGTTTGCGGACCCCTGCGCTAGAACTATACGAGGGTTTACGTACACTTAAGAATCCTAAGCGAGTGAAACCTGAATTGGTACCACATGCTTTTTGACTTCTAACTACCGCATTTGGAGGCGCGATAGAATTTGACATCCTTTATTCCAGTTGCACAAAAAACTCTAGGGCAGAAACATGACATCTTCGGCCTGGAAAAGAATTATGTACCACAACATTTTTCGGACACTTTAAAATTTGAAAGAAACAAAAAAATCCCTTGTTATTTAGAACTATGAAACATACTCAAGATAATAACCTTTTCCTGAAAAAATACTAACAGTGCGGTTCTTAAATTGTTGTCCGCAAACCCCTAAGAGTCCACAGTGCCTCTCTAAGGGGAGTCTCTCATTTAATGTTAGTTTCTCTCTTATACAGCCTCTCAAAGTCCCGTGGGGGTACTGTGGTAACCCAGTGGTCAAGGTATCGGATCATGGCAGGCATGTCATGAGTTCGAGTCCAGTACCACCAAACCCACCGTGTAGGTCAGTGATGCACGTTGAATCCGTCGAGAGCTGAAACGTTCTCCCGTTGGTGTGGTGTGGTAGTTAGGAGTGTGTGCCAGCTCGGGTGTCGTCCACGTCACTAGACCATGGTTCAAAATGACGTCGCCAAAAACCCTCGTGTAGCTGAACAGGGCGACGTTAATATTTACTCAATCATTCAAAGACCCTGTGGAAAAATTGAAAGATGTGTGCCCTACTAGACTAGATCACTAAATTATCTCTAACGAAAAAGAACTTGCATTTTCATGAAGAATGTTTAGTCGGGGAGGAATGTTCAAAATCTTGTGAGTCCGCGATGTCACACTGGTACATAAAGCGCGGGGGGAGCGGTCGAAAGTTGAAGATCCACTGTACTAACAAATGAAACTCATACGGATGAAAATCGTACAATTTCCTTACATAATTTTTTAGCAAATTAATATTTAAACATACATATATATGTTGATACACGACAATATTTTCCTATTCTCCTCTGAGACTTTTTCCTTTCCAACACAAGCATTTATTTGCCAATAATACAGTAATACCTCGACCTAAGCGAATTCGGAGTTAAGCGATTTTCAAATCTCGTCGGTTCGCTCTTTTTTTTATCCCATCACTGAAACACGGGTGGAATCAGTGAGTAAATATTAACGTCGCATTGTTCAAATTTTGAGCACTTTTTGTGACGGACCTCGTCATTTTGAACCATCGTCGACATCTGATCTGGCATTCCCTCTCCTTGTTTAAAAACTCGTAAAAGAATATTATACCATGTGAAAAAGAGCTATGCTTCCAAAGCGAAACTGCTTTAAATAGTTCGAAAGTTTCCCAGTTCAATTGGAGGATAAAGAGTGTCAGATTTGCTAGAGACGATAAAATAGCTGAATGGGCAAGAAATAAATAAACGAAAAACATTGAGTGGTAATGAAAGCTGTAAACTCGTGAGTTCTTTTCCGACCGTGTTCGAATTGTGACAAGAAAATAATTGCAGACAGGATTTGGTCCCACTGTTTATTCCATACCTTCTATGGGACATTTCTTAAAATCAAGCATATATTGAGATGTTACAGGATTACGATACATCGTTCAGCCGTGTCTACTTTTCACCACCCCGGTTTTTCTTCGCCCTCCCTCTTCTCTCCCGTTCCGACCTTTTTCTCTCCCGTCGTTGCCAGATCCTTTTCTCTATATCGTCTCTCGTTCGACCTGTTGCCAGGTGCAGGCAGCTGTTCCTTACACGCCCCACCTAAGAGTAAAATTTGCCCCTTGTGGCTGATTTTACCATATCAGACACCAGGAACAGAAAATTCACAAACCGTGACACAGAAAATCCACAAACAGAACACACAATAATTGCAACAGTCAAAAGTCTTGATGATGATTCTAGTGAAAGTTCCTTAATACAAACACATGAAATAATATGAATAGTTCACCCAATTGAAATAAGTGACTATGTTCCCAGAAAGATCTAAACTGTAATGGGATTGCAAACAGATACATGGAAAACACATTATACAAAAAAAAAAAAAAAAAAAACACTAAATATATACATTACAGTTTTTATCTTAATCTAGACAATGTTTATTTCATTAACTCATGAATGAATGCTCAATGAGTTCACTAAATCCATATTAAGTCCACAGTAAAAACTTTCCCATGGCTCTAATTTGCCTTTGGCCGATATGATTTCCGACCCAACCCATCTCACCCATTCTAATACAAAGTTAATTTGTTTTACACGATTTTTCCAAATTTGCATCAGAATGTCTATGTCGACTATTCGAGATACAACAAACTGCTCTAACATTCTTAAAACCTGAGCCGTTAAATTACATCCATAAGAAGTGTATTCAATCTTAAACCTCACTTTTTAGTCATGCAAATTCCAAACGACATAAAGCATGCGGCATAATTCTTCGTGAGAGAACGACAAAAATACCACTTCCACAAATCCAGTACCGTGACCCACGATGCTGCGCTATTCTTTTCTACACAACCTTCCCTTTTCAACAAAAGATAAATCTCGGGGTTTTCGAAAATATGCTTAACAAAGCTTCACAGGTTACTTTCGCACTGAGACTAGTCACCGGCCTAGCCTCGCCCCACCTAGTGTGCTGATCAACCAGACATAAAATATATTTATGTCCCTTTTTAAGCTTGGCGGATCAATTGGACCTATCAGATCCATATTCCCACCTCAAATGGCAATTCAGGCCTTGCCACAGGTGTACTGGATGATCGGTCTTTAATCCTAACCGATAGAGTGAGCTGACATTCTTTACATGACTCACAAAATTTCTTCACATCGGCCCTCAGACCCTCCCAAAAGAAAGAATACTTTATTTGTTCAAGCGTCTTCTTGGGACCCATGTGACTACTGAACACGGAAGTATGCGCTAGTTTCAACACCTCAATTCTTCTGCACTTCGGAATTACCAGCTGCCCAATACTCTCCCCGAGTATTTTATCCCTACGAAATAGATATCCATCTACTTCATAGTAGTTTCCTTTGCCTTCCTTAGCATACTTCCAAACCAATGCTAACTCGGCACAACACTCCTGTTCGAACGAAAACTATCAGCCACCATGATTCCTTTATCCATCTCAGCGGTCACCTCCTCATCCTTAGTACCCAATGTTCCCACTTCATTCCGACATGAAGTAATATTCCTTTGAGAATCCTCAATGTGCTCCTGTGCTTTCTCTGGCAGAATACCCGACGAAACCTCGGTTTCATCTACATTTCCTGAGTCAACCGTCAGGTCCTGAGAGCTTTGAGCCAGTGAATTCTCTTCACTCTGGGCTCCTCCCAACATATCCAAAACATCTGGTGGAAGCAACACGTCTTCTACCAAAACTTCTGCCAAAGCACATAACACTTGCTGGTGCACCACATTAACCTGGCCACCGGTAGCAAGACCAATTGGAACATATACTAAAGGACATTTAACCGCTGGACCGAAAATACCTTTCAAATAAATCGTGGAAGCTCCTTCAACCGAGATTCCAGGAACTAAGTCTTTCTTGATAACAGTAATTTCCGTACCAGAATCCAATAAAGCATGGACTAATTTCCCATCTACACTGATAGATGTTTTCACTAATTTACTTAATTTGTCTTCACTAGCCCCCTAGGAATGACTTTACCTAGCAAATCAACTCTAGCAGCTACCGTCCCATCTACCAATTCCGTCCCTTCTGTTGACACCTTTGTAGTGTTTCCTCCTTCACCAGGAGGCGCACTGTGCTCCTCCGGTAAGAATGTGTTTTTTTATATAAGAGAGTCTCTCGGCACCGGCGCGTTAGGTCGGAGGCCATTTTGAAACATTACCCGCGTGGGTAAATTAATTTTAAAATTTACATGTTTATATCGAATAAAAGTGCTGTTTTTAAGAATACGTCTCTCTGTTGGGAAAACGGCATCACATTGGCGCATCACGACAGGATCTAGAACGCCTGAGGGAGTCAAGACATCAAAAGGAACCACGAGGTAGGCAACCCTTTTGTATCGTTTTGAGCGAATTCAGCAAGGTTTTTTTTTTTTTCTAAAATTTCTGGGTTAATTAATTCATTCAGTATAATTCTAGTCATGTTTCGGGGAGCTAGAAAGGAGGAATTAATTTTAGTTGCGGATGAATTGGGTGAGGAAATAACCCCAGAAATGAGAGTGATAGATTTGAAAATTTAATTTTAGATAGCGACAAATATAAAAACAATAAAGAGTTTATTGATGACTATTTAGATTCTATTATTTCGGACAGAAAATCAAAGGAAGAGCAAGCGCGTGTAACGGCAGAATCGCAGCTTGAGTTTGAAAGAATAAATCTGGAAAAAGTTAAACTGGAAATAGAATTGGGAAAAAAATAAATTTAGAAAGGGCAAAATTGGAAAGTCAAAGGGATAGCAATGAGTTGCAGCGTACAAATCCCGAAACAAAGCAAACTTCGATAGAAAATTTTATTCAAAGTGTTCGTACTTTAACTCTGACGATTCCTAAAAAACAAGAGGGGTGGAATTTATTTTTCTCTTCTTTAGAACGTTCATTTAAAACCAAAATGTGCCGGAAGAATTTAAAGGAGAGATTCTTTTAAATTTGCTAGAGAAAAGGCCGAAAATATTTTGGTTTATGTAAAAGATGAAGAAATAAGCGACTATAATAAATTAAAAAGTTTAGTTCTAAGAGAATTTGAGCCAACACCTTTAATTTGCTTGCAAAATTTTCAAAAAGCGAAACGAATGCCAAATGAAACGCATGTTCAGTTGGCATCTCGTTTGTTAACGAATTGGGATCAATACTGTAATTTGAGAAATGTAAATGATTTTAATTCTTTAAAGGAGTTAATTGTTAGCGATAAACTATATGAAACATTAGATAATGAAACTGCCGTTCATATAAATATAAAACAGGAGCAAAATTGGTTCAAACCAATTGAAATGGGAAAAGAGTGTGACATGTTTTATGCTTGTAAAGGAAAATCATTTTCGGAGTTTACACATAGAGCATGTCATAATCAGAATGACTCACGCAAGGATTTTAAATATATCCCTCCTAACGCGAGACGGGAAGTAATAAATCTCAATCCGAAAGAAAACAAATTTATTAACTCAAAACAAAGTAGGTTAAATAAAAAAATAGAATGCTACATTTGCGGTGAAAACCATTTAGCTCGAGATTGTAATAGAAAGTATTCTAAATTAAAAAATGAGAAAAAGAGACTTCTCAAGTGCAATATGTACAACCGAAAGTTGACCTTGAGCCTTTGAAATATGTAATTGTTTATATTAACGGGAAAGCAATAAATTGTGTTTTGGATAGCGGAACCCAGATTTTTATATGCAATTCCGATACCTTTCCAGATAGTTCTAATGATGAATTCGGAAAAATTACTTTAAGCTCTGCATTCGGAGAAAATGTAGAAGCAAAACTAATTAAAACCGCTATAGCTCTCGATAATAATTCTTTGAATCATCCAATGGATTGCTTGGTAGCGATCACAGATAAATTAAATGCTGATGCTTTAATACCTCCTGCTTTATATGAGTCTTTGTGTTCAATAAATGACAAAAATAATAAAAAGGAAAATGAGATTTTTGCCGAATCGGCTGATAGTTCTATTGCGTTTTCAAATGATGAAAATGAAGCAGAGTGTGGGAAAGATATATTTTATGTTGAGAGTGACTCAGATAACATAAATTTTAATTCGGATTACACTAAAATGAAAGATGAGCAGAATACTTGTGATTCTCTTAAAACGGTTCGTGAAGAGTTAAAATTAAACAAAGGAAATTTTTTATTAATTGATGGATTAATTTATCACAGGGATAAAATTCTAAATGAACCAGTTATGCAATTAGTTTTACCGCGTTGCAGAATAGATAAGGTAATGAAACTAGCCCATGAGTCAGTTTTTGAGGTCATATGGGGGTTAAGAAAACAAAAGAGAGGATAAAATATAATTTCTTTTGGCCAAATATGTCTGGCGAAATTGCTGAATTCGTCCAGACATGCAAAGGGTGTCAGCTTCGGAAGCCTGAGAAAATTGGAGATAGAGCTCCCATTACACCTATTGTCCGTCCTGAACTTACTTCCCTTTGAGATTGTTAACATAGACGTGATCGGACCTATTCAACCGCCATCTGGTAGAGGGCATAAATACGTTCTTTGTATGATGGATCAACATACACGTTGGCCTGAAGCACTACCACTTAGATCCCTAACAGCCAAAAATGCATGTGACTCTCTATTACAAATATTTTCGAGGACTGGAATTCCGAGTATAATTGCCAGTGATCAAGGCACAAACTTCAAGTCGGCTTTAACCCAAGAATTTACGAAAAGGATTGGATCTAGTCCTAGGTTTTCCTGTCCTGGCTACCCGGCCAGCAACGGACTAGTTGAAAGATGGAATAAGGTATTGAAGGACATGATTCATCACGTTATTCGTGAAGATCCACGAAGCTGGGATCGACAATTACCTTTTTTGTTGTTTGCATACCGTGAAGTACCGAACACTACCACTGGTGTATCACCATTTAGGTTACTGTATGGCAGAGAAGCTCGAGGGCCGTTAGCCATTCTTAAATCATCCTGGGCAGGCGAAATACATCTTCCGACGAACATTTCCCAGTCAGCTGTTGATTATCTTCAGGAAATGAAGATAAATATGGAAAAGGCTGCTGAGAGTGCCTCTTTAACTGCTGCTCAGAAACAAAAGGCTTATGGAGATTACTTCAACAAGAGGTCATCTGTGAAGAATTTTAGCATCGGAGAACAAGTTGTTTTGCTGATACCAGATTCTAGTAATAAGATCTATGCGAGATGGACTGGACCTGGAGAGATAATTCAACACCATCCACCCCATTCATATAAAGTTAAACTGCCCGATGGAACTGTAAGACATGTTCACGTGAATAAGATCAGGAAGTATCATCCTCGTGCACTTGCAGTTGGGGTCATTTTTGAAGGTGACCACGAATTCGGAGAAATCCATCCTACTCCTAATTTATCGAGGTCCACATCTGAAAGAGTTCTACATGAAATCAATCTGAATCATCTGAAGGAGAGTGAGAGGGAACAAGTGTTAGCGATTGTTCTAAAACACCAAACACTATTCACCAGTGATGTGAAAATAGCCAAAGTAGGGGCTCATCGAATTCGCTTAAAGCCGAACATTGAACGTAAAAAGCCGTTCGTATTATATCACTTACCAGAGTCCTTGAAGATTAAAGTTGATGAGCAGATAGAGGAGCTTGTGCGACTTGATTTAATTGAAGAATCTGACGCAGAAATAGCCTATCCAATTGTTTGCGTTAACAAGAAAGATGATACCTTACGACTTTGCGTTGACTTCAGAGCTCTGAACTCGGAGAGTGTCTGATGATTTTCCGATGGAAGATGCAGTGGAGCTCATACATTCTATTGGAAGAGCCAATATCATCACAACGTTAGATCTCTTGAAGGGGTATTGGGCTATACCCATGGCTGAAGACAGCAAAAATCTTACATCTTTCAAGACTCATCGGCAACAGTACCGTTTCAAGGTGATGAGTTTTGGTTTGAAAAATGCCTCTGCCACATTTCAGCGTGAAATGAACAAAGCATTATCGTGTTACAGAGAATTTTCACGTGCCTACATCGATGACATTGCAATCTTCTCCAAAAATTGGGAAGAACATCTTCTTCATCTGGATACTATTTTAACGAAACTTTCAGAGTTAAATTTCACTGTGAACCTCAAAAAGTGTGCCTTTGGAAAAACTCAAATTAAATATTTGGGTCATATTATCGGTTCTGGTAAGCACGAACCAGATCCCGAAAAGACTGCAGTTATCAACAACTTACCAGTGCCTAAAACGAAGAAGGAGCTTCGTAGCGTACTTGGACTGTGTAATTACTATCGTGAGTATATTCCTAAATATTCTGAACTTGTGTATCCATTGACGGAACTCACCAAAAGAGAGTACCTGATTCCATCCCATGGACGGAGAAACATGATTCCTCATTTCATCTTCTAAAAAGGCTTTAGTGGAAGCACCTTCGCTGTACTCTCCAGTTCCTGATAAACCGTATACCATTCATTCAGATGCATCGCAAATTGGCATAGCTGCTTGCCTGTCACAAAAATGTGGTGATAAGTGTTACCCAATTGCTTATGCAAGTCAAAAATTAAGCAAGACCCAACAGTCATGGTCAACTATTGAACGAGAGGCATTTGCGATTGTGTGGAGCTTAAAAAAGTTCGAAGTGTGGGTATTTGGGAGTGAAATTGAATTTTATACTGATCATAACCCTTTACCCTACTTAACAAAAAAGTGCACCACAATCTGCGAGGCTACAACGATGGGCTTTTGCTCTACAAAAGTTCAATGTGACAATCAAACATTGTCCTGGTGTGAAAATGCCTCATGCTGATGCACTCTCACGATTAGTGTAACAAATGTGCTTTTCAATTTTAAAAAGAAAATTTTGGATTTAGTGAATAATTATTTTCTTTATCTTATTTTGTGTATCTCATTATATTATTTGTGTGTCTATTTACATTTAAAAATGCTAGTGTTTCTTTTCGAGTAACAGTTTTTTTTTTATTTTAATGTTTATTATGTGAATTCCTTAAATTTCAATTTTCTTTACTATTATGGTATAATTAATCATATCAAAATTGTATTCTTAATTTAGTTTTGTGTAATTTGTTATATATACTTATTTTTCATATTTTTTAAAGTGTGAGGTAATGCTAATTACTTGTATTTTAGTGTATTATATGAATGTATATTATTTTATGCTTTATGATCAGATTGAGTATCATGTGTGACACATCAATCTTGTGTGGGGGTGTAGTGTTTCCTCCCTTCACCAGGAGGCGCACTGTGCTCCCCTCCGGTAAGAATGTGTTTTTTTATATAAGAGAGAGTCTCTCGGCACCGGCGCGTTAGGTCGGAGGCCATTTTGAAACATTACCCGCGTGGGTAAATTAATTTTAAAATTTACATGTTTATATCGAATAAAAGTGCTGTTTTTAAGAATACGTCTCTCTGTTGGGAAAACGGCAACATTATACATTTTACCACAACGTATCACAACCTTATTCTCATTAAGTCTTTTATTATCTACCTCTTTGTTTTTCGGACAATCCCACTTAAAATGTTTATCTGATCCGCAGGTGAAACAAGCGAATTTTTTAATTTCAGTTACTTGACCTTTATCAAAGTTTTTCCTAGAAGAAAAATTATCTGACTTTTTCTCCCCAAATGGCTGTTTACCCCAACTACCATTAAAACTTCTCTTTTCACTATCATTCCATTTAGCTCTCTCAGGTTCATCGTAGGATTTCCCTTTGGAAGCATAAAATATATCACATTGTTTGCCCAAGTCCCTGGGTTTGTACCATTCTTCCCCTTGGAGCACACCAATATGGGTCGCCGTCTCAGAATCCAACATTTCAAACATTTTATCTGCTACGATCAGTTGATTAACTGACTCAAAATCTCTCTCATTCGCACCTCTTAACTTACAGTAGTATAACCACATCGATGTTAAACGGGACGCGAACTGAGAGAAAGTTTCGTCAGAGTTACGTTTGGCCTTTCTAAAATTTTCTAAACATATTTTTTGGGGGTGAGGGTTCATACTCCTTGAGTACAACCTGTTTTAAAGATTCGTAATCTTTTAATTCTTCTTCGCCTAGGTTAACTAATAAGTTTGACACTTTGTCTCCTAACATGCATAACAAAACCTTCGGTTTTAACTCGTCGCTAACCATTTCACTAGCGAAAGCCTTTTCAAGACTAGAAAAGAAATATTCCCACCCGTCTGATTTATTGGGTACCTTTACAGTTAAGAGCCTAACCATTTTAACTATTTCATCTAAAGATTTTACACGTGAGGTTTGACCATTATTTTGAGTAGCACTCTGATTAGCGATCCTAGATAATTCCATTTCCAAGCGTAATTTTTCAATTGATAATTGTTCTTGTTGTTCTAGTTTTTGCCGCTGTTCTGTCTCTAACCTTTCGGCTGTAATAACTTCCAATAACTCTTTTGCCTCTTCCTCCTTGTAATATTTACTAGAGATTATTAAATTCCTTAAAACAATTTTAGACATAGACGGATCAGGTGATTCATCTAAGTCCCGCGCTAATTGAATTAAGTCAATTTTCTTACTTCTAATGAGAAATGCCATTTTTAATCAAGCTAAACCTAATGCCAAATTACCTTCTGACAAATTTAACTACAAACACTTAAATGACCTAGTACTATATATTTAACAAGCAAGAAAAAAAAATCTACTCGTTTTTTCTAAGAGTACTCAAATTCCAGAAACACAATACGAAATATGTTTACAATAAAACTTATATGAGACACAGTTATTTGTTACTAATCAGAACGCAGAACCTTTTTCAAAATAAAAAAACACAATTAACAACATACTTTAGCTACATTACCATAGAATTATTTCTCAAATCATAAATGTACTCTTAGTTTCTTTTTTTTTTTAATTAAAAGAAGAATCTTATGCAGGAAACAAAAAACCAATATACATATACATCCTAAATTACGAGCAAAGGAAATAACCTCAGATTGCATTAAACTATCAACTAACTGACAAATTGCAACACTTTTACTTAAATGAAAAACTATCATATAATATTAAAAAAAAAAAACATGCCATATTCTGAGTCATAAATAACCTACAAAATCTCTTATTTACAACATTTTAACAGGAAGTCCGTCTACTTGAAATACATATACACATTTTTTTAATGGATATTTTTCACCCACTCAAACATACATTTTTCGCAACCATTATTTCAAGATAAATTAATCTAATTCTTTTTTTTTAATTCTGCAAACTGAATTGTTATGCAAAACACTTTCTATACCCAGATTTTAATTTTTGAGACAACTTCAAAACAGTAAAGAATGAAACTTATAATTGTTATAGTTATTCCACGCGTCGTACCATACTTTGCACAACATTATCCAGCAGCTGTTGAGGCAATTTATCCCATTCCTCTGTGAGTGCATGGATGAGGGTGTTCTTGTTTGTCGGAGGATAGTTTCGACCAGCAACTTGCCTCCCAAAGCATCCCCACACATTTCAATGGGGTTTAGATCTGGAGAACGCGCTGGCCATACGAGACGTTGAATACTCTCGTTGTCTAGACAATCCTGAACAGCAAGTGTTCGATGACATGTTGCGTTGTCGTCCATAAAAACAAATTTATCACCGACAGCACCACGGAAAAGACGAACATGAGGAAGTAGAACTTCATCAATGTATCGTTGGCCGTCATAGTCCCATTCGCAACCACATGTAGGCACGTGCGGCCATTGATCATGATGCAAAACCACACCATGATACTGCATGTCGGATATTGGTCCTTTTCCTGGATATTTTCTGACGATAAGCAGTACCACTCTCGCGCCAGATCAGTTGGCGTCTACAATCCGATGACAGACTGAACCTACTCTCATCTGAGAATAGTACGCATGCCCAGTCCTGTTCAGTCCAATTGTGATGCTCACGACACCATTGCAAACGGGTAGTACGGTGCTGTCTGGTCAATGGGACACACACAACAGGTCTGCGTGCGTATAGTCCTCCTCCCCTCAAACGTCTGGCAAAAGTTTTTCGGGAGATCTGCTTTCCTGAGGCAGCAAGAAACTGATTTGCCACCTGCTGAACTTTGGTGCGCCTGTTCCTTTTTGCTGATAGGACGATATATCTGTCTGCTGCAGGCGTCGTACTTCAAACACGACCTCCCCGTGCCGTCTACCACACATTCCAGTAGTTTTAAATGACTTCCACAGCCGTGAAACAACGCTGTGAGCGATTTCGAACTTCCTGGCAACATCTGTTATTTTTCGCCCTTCTTAGATCTTTCCAATAATTCGGCCACGCATAAAATCATCTATGTGATGTCGGGAAGACATGTCAAAAATTTTAAGTTCGTCTATTAAATCTTTCCTGTAAAACTTTGACTTGAAACAACAACTGCCCACACACGTCAAAACCTTTAAAGCTCTTATGAACGCTATCACGTGATGAACAGACGTGGAAAAAATTTGCATACTCATACTTCTTCTTACTAACATCCCGCACTTATTCTAATTTTCCACATTTTGCTTCCTTTCATTTTGTGGTTGCTATGGATGATAGTGTTATCCGTCCTTAGCAATTGTCCAGCAGTGTATATACAGAGAGAGACATTTCCTTTTCCTTCGCAATCCAAAAGAAAGAATAAAAATAAAGCTGAAACTCCTCAATTATTTATTAATTTTTTGTGTAACTTTCTGTTTCATTTTTCTTATCACCAAATGCGCCTCCATCCGTACTCGCACATAAAATTAATTTTGCCGTGTGCAGCAAAACTAAAACCCTATAGATCAGAAAAGACGTCCATTCATAAAGTAAGAATCAAATGATTTTGAATTCATATTAGAAACATTTCATTCGTATTTTTTCAACAGAGAAACTGCGATGTATATTTTTGGTATGAAATGATAATCAACCCTCTGATTAAAAATATATAAAAACAAAATGTTTAAAAATAAATTATGATCGCTTCTAGTTCGTATGGTTTACAAAAAAACTTTCATTTATTGAAAAGCATCTTCTTGAACGCATACGATGTAATACTAAAATTTTGTTAAATCAGTTAACTACGGTTTTAAATGTTGCAAGAATAATAATAGATATGTACATCGTTTGTTATTTATTTTACTTTTCATTCGCGATATGGAATGCTCTCAAAAACGGTTCATTTAATTCAATTTCGGAATTCCATGGTATTTTATAAACACCTGTTTATTTCTTTCGGAAATGTTCCCCGCTCGCTCTAACTGTCTTTCCAATCGAATAACAATAGTTAGAGCTCAAACAATAAAAAAAAACGAGTATCAGACGATTCTTGTGTTTTACATTTTTAGACATATTTTGACAATCGATGAAGATTAAAAATCGTGGATTTGTTTCAGCGTGTATAAATATTAATATTTTCAATAGAATTTAATGAATCAAAGACAAAAGAGGAACCACAAACGATTTTTTACTTACTTTCCACTGTAGTTTATTTCTTTTTATATAATGTGCATTTTGTTTTGTCCCCAGTATCAATTTTGTGTTTAATTTATACCAATCGTTATTACATAAATTCATACTCCGATTGTTGATAATACTACACTTTTTTGAAAGAAATATTTATTTATTCATTTTCAAGCTTTCCTTACTAGGGGACAATCATTTGATTTTTGAAGTGTACGAAAAATAGTGAGAATTGCTGTGACGAGTTAAATAGTGCTTAGAGAGAGAGTTACAATTTACGTAATTGTTTCCATAAAATTAACCAATACTTTTTTTTAATGGAATTTCTCTTTTCATACGGATCTGAATCCCACATTTTTTTTATTCTAACAGAGTAGGAAAATGTTTTAATTCGTTCCGAGTGGACTTTCTACATTGCATCGAATTTATTAGTGCATTTTTTATCCATCGAATTATCGTTCTTACTCGGTCCTATTCCAGCCATTAATAATATTATTTTTTTAAGAGAGAAATTTCGAACTGATATTTAAGAGAATATTTTACATTTTTCGATAAACACATTCGATAAAAACTCATGAGAAGGTTATTTCCCGTTATATATATTTTAAAAGAAAGCATTTTTTGTTGTTGTTGTAAAATGTGGAAAGGATTTTTTTTTCTAATGGGGCTGCGGATTGGTAAAACCATGGAATCCCCAGTACATTCCTCGGGAGCTGGTATCACTTTTTAGTGAGGTACCATATAGGTGGATATCAATTGCCGCTATGTAAGGAATTTTATCACCAAGTTTCCTCTCCAGACAGAGGCACCTGAGTTCTGATGATGCAAAACTGTCCTTGGAATTCTATTTTGCCGAGAGCATCCGAGCCAAATTGGCACTCTAGGGATTTTTAACTTGCCGGAAAATCATACCACATGGACGCTGTCGATTTTTTGCATGATGAATATCCACCGACTTCGGCCAGGGTTGAACCCGCAAACTTAGGCGTACAAGGCCTGCACCCCAAACCAACTACGCCACCCAGCCGGCTTTTAAGAAACTATCAGCTCATGCGTTTTCATTCATTTTTCTCGCGGATCAAGAGATATAAATTTTGACGATTTCACGCATCTGTTTTAGGTATATTTTTGTGTGTGCAACGAATGATTACGAAAATAATTGATAAAAAGCTAAAATTCGAAGTTTCATTAATTTCGCAAAATCATCAAGAAAAATACCATTTAATTTCAGGTATGAAATCAAATGTGCTGCCTGAGCATAGAGCCAAAATGTCTTGAAAGAAAGCGAGGAATGAAAGACATGAACAACTGAAAATTTCAAGACAAAGGAATGCCCTTTTAACGTTAGCAGTTCCAAATTTTTTATTTCTGCAACCAGTGGTTTCTTAAAAGGCTTTAAAAATGTATTGATAAAGGTCAGCTTTTTCAAAAGAAATTTTAGTTTCAAATCCTTTTTTAAAAGACCGGTTTCATTCATCGATCGTGCAGAAAAGTCATTCAATTTTCCAATGACTGTAATAATAATAACAGTCTTGTATTAAAAGCAAATCGCATTACTTGTTTCCAGCTGTATATAATTTGTGGATGATTTTACAACATTTGTGACGAATCTATACGGAACTTTATCACTAACCTTCTGAACCGACCTTTTAGGAAATTTAATTCCCTACCTATTTCCAATCAACTCCAAAAAGCGGACAGGATTCCTTGTTATGTAGATTAGATTCAGTATTTAAGTCAAACAGAAATAGTAAAGTTAGAGCAGTAGGAGATAGATATTGAAACATAGAGTTATAGTGAATTTGAATTGAAGTCTTATTGTTGTTGATAATTTAATCTCATTGAAGTGGTAAATTTATTTTGAATAACCAAATAAAGAAAGTTATTTATAAAAATGGCTACGATTCTTTTGTGACTCAAAATTATTCTCGTTCTCATTGCAAGGTCTCTCGGGACCTCACTTTGAGAACCTTTGGCCTCAGTTTGGTTCAGTTCGTAACATTTCACACCAAAGGGTTGTCTTATCAATGAGACCGATCAGGACAGCAATCCAAGAAACACATACAATCACAAGTAAAATAAACAAATAAATCCTAAATTCTATAAAATCTACACTTTACAAAAAAACTTAAATTCCGAATCTTGGACCATTTCTTCTATTTCATACAGTTGCATCACACTTCAAATTTTAGGGTTTTAAAGAAATTAACTCAAATTATAATATTTCTATAATTCTAACACATCAATCGCTCATTCAATTGTGTTAAACATCTGTGAGCGTACACAGTCCTAAGCATTACTCATTCCCATCTACTTATTCCAACGGTGTTTCCAACGATATTAAATAAACAAAATAAACATTTATAAATTCCAAGCTTTGCAAAAAAATATTAAAAACCAAATTTTTAAATTAAGAAGTTTAAACTAAGACTTTTTAAATTTAATTAAATTATGGCTATCAGCAAGCATTATCACAACCATTATAACAATTTATTCACAATTCATGGGATTGTCTTACATTACGCTAGTTATTGAGGAAACACTTTAATTGGGAATATAATTAATATACCTCGCTAGCTCATGAATTGATTTCACTATATCTACATTATATCTACACGGAACAAACTTGCCCATGTATCTAATTTATCTTTGGTCGGTCCGACTTCCGACCCAACCCTACTCATCCATTTTAACACAAAGTCTATTTTCTTTACACGGTTTTTCCAAATTTGTATCAGAATGTCTATGTCGACCATTCGTGATACATCAATCTGCTCTAACAACCTCAAAATCAGAGTCGTTAAATTACATCCATCATAAGCACAAAGAAACTTAAACCTCGATTTTTTAATAATGTACATGCCAACTGTCATAACGCATGTGGTGTGCTTCGGATAATTCATCATTAGAGAACGACGAAAATACCACTTCCACAAATCCAGTACAGTGACGCACGTTACCACGTTGATCTTTTCTACCAAACTTTCCCCTTTTAAAAAAAAAATAAATTCGGCTTGCGTCACCTGGTTCAAATTCCTATACTTCACACATTTGATACGCGGGTACGGGTATCGGTTCACTCTCCCTAACCAAACAACGGGCAGAGTACGGTTTGACTGCCCCATCCCGTTTACACCTAAATCTAAAAGATACTCTGTATCCTCTCGTAGTGAATTAATTAACATCTGGGATGAACAACAAGTTTTGATCCTAAATGGCTTTCCCGTAACCAAATTAATATCCTTCTGTCTTAAAACAATCGTCCCAGGATCTGGTAGAAACCTTTTTTTTTTTCTTTTAGCGTTAATCATACTTAAGTAGCTACTCCGATCAGACGGTAATTTAAAATACACTTGACTTTTCCTTAAATTACCCTGAAAACCAAAATCCATAAATAGCTTTACCGAATAGAGAGTTTCGGAATCAATTCCTTCTGAGCTATTCTCCATAACCAAATTGGCCAATTCCGGCTTTCTACGCTACAATTTTATTAAATTAAGACGATAAATGGTATTGCGATCTCTTTTTCCGGGTAAATCTATCTCGAAACTAAAGTCTGAACCAATGTTAGACCCATTATCCGTCTCTAAACTATCCTTATAAATCTCCCTTGGTTCTGAGAGAGGCAATCGCATTGCTAACCCGTCTTCCAAGCATTTCCGTACATCTGCTTTACACGTGTTTTCTTTCCCCCCGTGTAACTGCCCTGCTATCTTAGCGATTGTATGATTTTGAAAACTTTCCCGATTCACTGTTATCTGCTTTTCACAACCCATTAACGTCCCAATGGTATATTTTTCCTCGCAGATATTCTCACAAATCAATCCTTCAGGGTTCGCCATTCCCTTATCTCTTTTCAATTCAAAAGAGTCATCTCCAATGTTATCCGGATTTATTACCCGCTGTGCACCCATCGCCACAGTTTTGACCCTTCCTTCACATACCCCTACTTTCATTTTCACGTCACAATCACTACTCCTATTCACGTTGAATTCTTTCCCTCCTACTTCAGACGGGTGGAAAACGTTCGTACATCTCACTGGGGGGTCACAATTCTTCTTTTCAAAATCACAAGACGTAGCGTTCTCCACGCTTTTATTAACTACCGGGTTAATTAAAGGCCTGCACTTATTAACCGGTTCACTAACTTCTGTGGTACGATTTTCTGACAAAATACAAACATTTGCGAGATCATTAATCCTATTCCCTGCCTTCAATTTATTTCCATTTAACTTATTTCTGAGTTGAGCTCTCAATCGTTCTAACTCAAATTCCCTAATTAATTTACGTTCTTCACGTTCTTCCCGTTTTTCCTCCAAAATACCCTCCAACAAACATTTAACTGACTCTTCGTCATAGTATTTACTTTGACAGATTCTTTTCTTGAATTCTATCTTGGGTAAAGTAATATCAATTTCTACCCTTAATTCCTTCGCAACCTCTAACAATACGTCTTTTCTTTCTCTTAACAGAAACGTCATGATGCACTAATACACACAAAATCAAATCTAAACTTAATCCTTACAAAAATTATACAAAGACTCAAGGTAACCTAACAATACACTAGACCTAGACTTAACTATATTTTACCCATATGCGCAAATCTAAACACAAATAAGCTACACATCAGTGTTCTCCAATTCAACAAGTATAACTACCGTATACTAAAAATTTCACAAATCTATAACCACAACAATACCCTTCTCAATACTGTGTCACAAAACAAGTATAACTACTGTATACTACGTTTCACAAATCTATAACCACAACAATACCCTTCACAATACTGTGCCAACAAAACAAGTATAACTACTGTATACTAAGTTTCACAAAAATCTATAACCACTACAATACTCTACACAATACTGTGCCAACAAAACAAGTATAACTACTGTATACTAAATTTTACAAATCTATAACCACTACAATATTCTACACAATACTGTGCCAACAAAACAAGTATAACTACTGTATACTAAATTTCACAAATCTAAAACCACTACAATACTCTACACAATACTGTGCCAACAAAACAAGTATAACTACTGTATACTAAATTTTACAAAAATCTAAAACCACAACACTAATATTGCACATTTATACACTTCATACAAAACTTAAAATCCTTCTAGTCTCTTATTGTTTACTAAAACTTTACCTAGTCTTTATATTCCTTATTTAAAACATTTTACATACAAAATCAATACTCAGTTGCTGCCCCGAAAATAATCTCAATGAAAAGACTCACCTTCAAATTTGTAGAGGACACACAGGAACACATCTCATAACTGGCACATACAGGCGGGCACACTTCATCACTAGCAGGAACGGGAGACACTTGCATCCAGCACTTCTCACAGCTGGGAAATCCAGGAATTAGGCGTCATTAAACTCGCTTCATCACAATCGCACACGGCTGGCATTTTTTTTCTCTTCACTTAAAACTAAGGATTCGGGCATCTATTTACTTAAATGCCGGATCAACACCGCTGCCATCAATTTCATAAATATATATTAGCTGTAACGTCGTGAGTAGTTATCCTTCAATAAATAAGGTTACAGCTTCACATAGAAATAAAAAAATATTGTTTATTTGATAAACAATTCTTAATGAAGTAATATTGCCAAGCCGGTGTAGTCAGTTAATAGTCCATTCTCAACGCCACCAGCGTTCATCGTCTTTTTCACTCCAATCTCGGACTCAGCCCTTTTCTCCATTCAAGGCGGGCTTCACTCTCTCCCTCCCCGACTCTCTTTCAGTCTCTTTCCGTCTCCTCTCTCTCTTTTCCGTCTCTCCTCCTCCTTCCGTCCGTTCTCTCTCCCGGACTCTCTTGTCCTTTTTTTTCTGCTCTTTCCCGGGTCTCCTCGTCCTCCTCTCCCGATCTTTCTCTTTTTTTCCTTTTCCCTCCCTTCTCTCCCCGTTTTTCCAACCTTTTAAAATATCAGGGGCAGTCCATTTCTCCCTCCTCACGTCTTCTCATTGGTGGTCCCATATGAGTCGATCCTTTAACCTTAACTCATTAGAGCCCATTGGTCCATAATCCGCCAATCCTCCACTCACCCGGTTTCTTCACAAACCAGCAGGTGTCCGACACATGCTCCGACGGCCGAGCCCCTTCGGCCCACTGTCGTCGTTTTACCGCCTTTGAGGACAATTCGCCATTGTGTATGTAAGGCGACAGTCCGCTGCCCCGGAAGCGATTTCGTCCACAGTAGAATGGTCAGACAATTGTTGGTCTAGTCTAACTGGCACCAAAATCCAGACGCTAAATAAGCGATAATGAACCCCAGCTGTCTGTCCTAAAACTCTGTCTAGTATTGTCCTGAAAGAGTGAAACTCGTTTCGAAAGGAAAACGTCACAATTTTATGTTAAAATTGTAATATTTGTAAGCAACGCCGTTCCTTACATTATAATGGCAATTCAATGGAAACATAACGAAAAGTTGGTGATAGAGCCAAGTTGGCATTTTTGGTGACCACGTTGGCAACTTGGCGATGGATTGAACGGTACAGAAGTTGATATGCTGTAACGCCACCTGGTGGGGAGCTGTAACAAAGAGGATAACACAAACCTTCTCCAAAAAAAATACATATACATGCCAATTTTCGTAGTGTTGAGCAATGTTGGAGTGAAGCGATTTCATATATACAAACATTCATTTTTATATATAGGATTAGGATGTACTCTGCGTTATAAAAATAAGTATTTTATTGTTTATATTTCTTAAAATAGCATCTGTAACATGAGTACCTTTAAGAATCTTAAAAATGCAACAGCCTTCTTTCCTTTCCCCCTTTTAGAACTTGGGAGGTCGAACGGGGACAATTTTATGACCTAGTTCGGTTACTTTGTCAAGTAAGAACCAGGAGATCAATCGTTTACAGCTAGCTGTAGAGTTGCCTTGGGCAATCTTGTGTGAAACTGTAGTGGAATTCGGTGTTTCTTTCTCCTATATGTTCCGTCACAGAAAAATTAAAACAAAATGCAGGGTAAAAAAAAGGAAAAAATGAAATAGTATGTTAGAAGTTGAAAAATAATTATATTTTCTTCAAACAAATTTTATTTTTCTGTCATTTTTTAAAAATTAAAAAAATATATAATTTTTTTTGGTATTGCGATTTGAACCAGAAAAAAGCATCCTGTATTCATTTTTGAATATGAGAGTAAGAAAACGCGCTCACTTTCCTGTTGTTTAAAAAAGTAATGAGGTAAAAAGAGCAAAGGCCCTATCTCATTCTTCAACAATAACACAATAAATGGTACATACGATGATTATATTTATGAAATAAAACCGATCTTTCTCTATTCAGTTATATTTTTAACTTAAAATAGCATAAAAAAGGATTTCAATACTTTTAATTTATTTTAATTAAAATCATATAAAATATATTTTTATGTTAACTGAATATTTTTCGGAAAAAATTTAAATTTTCCTTCCTAGTGTTCTCCTTTTCGAACTTCTTGTATTAAATAAAAATTCCTTTTCTACATCGGCATTTGTGATGGACATAACACACATTCAGTCCATAATTTTTAATTTTAATGGGGGATATACTTCTTCAAATGCGCATGACAGTACTTCTAACCATTTTCAACTCAAGTTAAATTTCTTATCTTTCTGTTTCTTTTATTACAAGGAAAAATGTCACACATCGATAACTACATTTTCACACAATTCAGTCATTACAAATTCTATTGTGAGAAAAGTTCTCCCTAATTAATTTTGTCTTTCAAAACAGTACACTTAAATCAATTTTGTTCAGTGAAGTTAACCGACAGTTCCACAATGTATTCATACCAAATTTTAAAAACAAATTTAACACTTGGAAATGTATCCTGTATTAAATTTTTCAGTATACACAAATATTTCCTGCTGTAGGGAAGATATAGTATGAGAGAGAGAGATGTGGTGTGCGGTTGTGAAAGAATGTTTTCGTACGTGTAGACTATTTTTGAAAATTTAAATATCACTGAAGCTGATCATATAACTGCAAATGAGCCTTATTTTAATGTGTGCTGGTATCAAAGTAAAACACTTTACAATATTAAACAGCCTATGGGTTTATACTCAATATCAAACTATTCGCAAAATGGCTTACGACTTCTATTCAAATTGTAAAGAAACTGAAATATAAATATATCTTACTGCAGTCAAAAATATTCATAATATGTAAGTAACCTATTCCTCCACTTATTTCAGTACATTTTAAAAACTGTAGCTGAATGCAATTTTTTATATTTATAAACGAGTCATAAAAGCTCACACAGTCGTAAAAATGTCTTTATCATTTTTAAATATACTACTATAAAATGTATATGGATTGTAAGATCAGTTGTAAAATCCTAAAAGCGTTTAGAGGAGCTAAAAACATGCAATTTTGGATTGATCAAATTTTTAATATAATACACAACTATACATGTTATTAAGCAAATACATTTGAAAAATCAAACTTCCTTCTGAAATAAACGTAATTGAAAGAAAAATGTTTAATTGCAAATGAGTGGAAATACATGTTTATCTAAGGGGTATCCCCAAAGTGAGGAAATCCTCAAATTTAAGACTCAAACTCAGTGGCACAACAATCCATGAGGGCCAGGAACTACTGTGCCCATCATAATACACGTGACCATTGGACGCTGAGGTGCATGAACAGATGTCCCGATTTGGTGGTCTGTCTGAAGAGAGACCTTCAGTGTTTAAGACCCGAAGCAAGCTTGGTACTCATTTATCGACCCAATGTAGCGGGGATGAAAGGCAGAGTCGACCTTGCGCAGCCCGTTAATAGAACCCCAGACCTGTGGTGTGGAAGCACTATACACTACTACTCGATCCTATTCGGTGAAAAATAAAATTTAATGTTAGAATCTTATATAAATCCCTAATGAATGAGGGAGTCCAAACTTTTTTTTTTTCATGTAAACTGTTTAGACGGAAATGGTTAATTATGAACATTTCACAAGTTGCATAAATTAAAATTAACCGTTATAGTTTACATAAATTTTTAAGGGTGCAAAAGGTGTATTTCGGCTGCACGAATTAATTTTAAAAGGAATACGGTTACGAAAAAGTAGTACAAATCTATCTAAAGTAGGGTTGGTTACCTTACATATTGTCAAACACAACAATGCATTGGAAGCCAATTCCACAATTCGTTGTTATAAAAATGTATGGAAAATTACAAGATTTATTTTTGCATTTGTAATTTATATATATATAATTTTTCCTGGGAACTTTAAAAGCTAGAGCGGCATCCATCAAAACCGCGGTTCTCTCTCTGTTTTTCCAGATCGCCCTGACTAAGCCGGCTCTGTCATAGTAAGTGAAAATGTCGGATTTTGTTTGTCAAGATCATTTTATAGCAGACTGCATTTTTCATGTATTTTAGATGGTCGTTTTATATTTTCTACATCAATATCTTAATGTCTGAATTTAAAATTACATAAAATTCTTGACATTCGCATCAATGACCATGATAATTTTTATTAGTATATGAATGTGTCATCAAACGATTACATGACTAATATTAACATATTATTTTAACCATTTAATTAATATTAAGTATAACATAACGCAGACAAATTTTCTGAACTTTAAAATAAATATTTCGAAAACTACTTCAGATATACTCAAAATTTTTCATTCCTACGCTTTAGATTCTCAGTTTTGCTTCTATGTAAGAATTTATTGTAATTGTATATTCATCAATTTTTTTAGTATATTTTTTGCTCTTAGCATGATCTTTTCAACTGAATTGTACGAAATCTTCGAAAAATATTAAAAGATACCAAAGAAGCTATGTAATAAAATTTTAAATTTTTATTATACTCATACAATTGCTAAAACTTATGGTAAATAATTTTTAACTGCGCGATGCATTTTTTTTTTTCGAAATTTCAAATGGAATTTCTAACATAAAATTTCTAGCTTTATACGGTCGAGATTTCAAAAAATATCCAGATTTTAATTACTTATTCAGTTAGCCTTTAAAAAAGATAAATGTTGAGGTATTTTGTATAAATAGATATTTTTGAACAATAATTCGAATGTTTTTGAATAGCTCGAATTTAAAATTGATTTTTATGTTTATTTATCTGCATAAATGTCTACTGTAAATGTTTCCGTATATTTTTGATTACCATTTATTCAAACATTCAAGTTATAAAAAAAATGTGTGAAAATCTTCATTCATGTTGTCTTTGATGTAAACTGAAGTTCAAGCACTTAAAATTCAAATATAATTCGGTGTATTTTAACAATATGTAACTAGGCACTGTACTTAAACTTCCCTGAACACTTGGGCTTTGAAATCTAAAAAAAAAAAAAAAAAACTAATAAATATTCATTATTTTTCTTTTTTTTTTCTTATTATTTTTATCAAAGTGTAAGAAAATGTTTCAAATGATTTGATGAAGTTTAAATTTATTCATTTTTAGTGGTTGGAAAATTGAAAAGGTTTCAAATTTTAAAGAGTTTGTTGTTTTATTAATTTTTCGGTATCTTATAATAAAATAATCATGTTTCAAAAACTGAAAGCTTTGATTAAAATAAGAAAAATGAAGCGAAAGAATATACTTAAAAAAAGATAATTTGTCTAACTATATAAAATAGCAGATTGCACTGACACGCCCCAACTTGTTACAGTTTCAAATTAATATGAAACCAAAAGGGAATTGTAACATATTTTACTTATGCGTTGGGACTTTTCAAAACTTTTAAAATACGAGGTAACAAGTAAACACTTCCTGAGGTCTAAAGAAATTTCCCCCCGATTTTTTACGATTGCCCCAGGGTCAAAACACGGGGTTTCCTGGGAGCCATAAAACTTCCCCTCAGTGTCCTGCTGTGTTGCTTCCACCGTCTCCAATTATCTTTCAAGATGTTAAACCTTAAAAGGGGGAAAGGATTTCAGAAAAGTGCGGCTAATCCGCTTTTGAAAACGTTACTTGAAGGCAGAAAAATCAGTGCAGTCCATTTTCGAAGCATCTTTACACTGACGGAATTTTCCGTGCTATCCGGTTAGAGGGTTAATGTTATTATTTCTGCTATTCATGAAAATACGACAGAACTGTGTACTAAGAACTCCATTTTAGACGACATAAACTGGTTAGGGAAGCAACTGAAGACAAAAAAAAGGTATCTGGTGCCAACCTCTTGGTCCTGCCCCAAAGGAGGGGGAGGGAAAGAAGCCCAATCTATAGTTTTTACGACTGCTTGACCCCCATTTGCCTTTCTTCACTGTTCAAAGACGAATATTACTCATCGTACATCATGCAAGAAAAAACTTATACATTCTACATGTTAATATGTTTCCTTTTAGCTGCTTGAAAAAGTAATTTCTATTCCTCCCAAAGAATTTTTTTTTTCTTTTTTTTTTTGTCATCCCAAAGAATCAGCTCGTTGGCTTCGTCATATTTTTAAAATCCAATAATTTGTATTGATTTATAAAACAGTTACTATGTTAAATATCTTCAATCAGCTCACAATTCATAAATTATTAGTAACATAAAAACAAATGCTAATAAAGGTTGAAATCTGCATATAACAAAGTGCTGTTTTATACATCAGTATATAATTTCATTAATTCAAGTGATTAATATACTTTTATTGAAAGCATATAATGTATACAGTGGCGCACATAAGGGGTTGTCCTAGGAGCCCAGACTCCCCACCCCCATAGTCCTTGATTTTTTTATTGGTTATAATCTTGTGTATTTATTACGTATAATTTAAATATGTATTTGTTATTAATAATTTTATTAATTAATGCAATTTATTTGTTCAATAATTATTTTTGTTCCCGAAAATCGACGCAATCAAAAGAATATGTTGGGCGGCCTATTGGAACTTGATACCAAAATGGTGGACTTTCAACCACGGACCCCCTCTTGAAAAAATTTTGTGTGCGCTACTGAAAGTATATGTATATATATACGAAGTTATTTTATTTAAAAAACCAATTTTAAAAATGAAACTTTATTAAATCCTTTTTCTTAGATACTATCCATAAAAAGATAATTACATACATAGAAAAAAAATCAAACCATTTAATCACAGAACAGCTAACCAGGAATTGCAGTACCAATAGTGTCAAAGTGATGTATGATAATTAGACTTATTCTATGCTGCATATGTAAAGTAAAATTCAAGTTTTGATTCATAGTTATTGATTTTAGTAACAATGATATATTATTAATACCATTATATTGCAGTCAGAGATTAGCTTCTATAGGATATAATTATAGGTTAAAACGATTTTTGTCTCATAGAAAATAAGCTATTTTACAACCTTCTTCACTTAGACAAAAACGTATTAAAAAATTAGAGATTTACAGACATTATGAGTTTCTGTTTTATGCCTGTACAAATTTTAAAAGTTTTTCTCAGATTTTCATTTTGGTAGATATGAAAGGGTTTGCTATTCAATAAAAAAAAAATTCTGTTCCAAGATAATCTTGAAATTTTTTGAAGATATATATATATATATATATATATATAGGTGTTTTTTTAGAGGTATAGAATTTTAATTGCAATAAAACAACGATGTATTATTCGATTGACATAATTTTTTTTTATTCCAAAGATAACCTTGTGGCATTACATTTTAAATATGATCAAGCAAGGCGTAGATTCGTCGAATAGGCCCAAAACTAGATTGCCGTTGTTCCCGATTTTCATAAGCGAATTTTGTTTAGCGATGAAGCGCACTTCTGGTTGAATGGCTACGTCAACAAACAAAACTGCCGCATTTGGAGTGAAGCTAATCCACAAGTGTATGTCGAAACACCGTTACATCCAGAAAAACTGACTGTTTGGTGCGCTTTAAGGGCTGGTGGAATCATTGGTCCGTACCTCTTCAAAAACGATGAAGGCCACAACGTTACAGTCAATGGTGATCGGTATAGAGCCATGATTACTAACTTTTTCATTCCTGAATTGAACAATCATGATGTCCACGAGCTGTGGTTCGAACAAGACGGCGCAACATGTCACACAGCTCGTGCCACAATCTATTGAAAGACACGTTTGGTGACCGCCTAATTTTACGTTTTGGACCTTTGAATTGGCCTCCAAGATCTTATGATTTAACACCGCTAGACTATTTTCTGTGGGGCTATGTAAAGTCATTGGTCTATGCGGATAAGCCACAAACGCTTGACCATTTGGAAGACAACATTCGCCGTGTTATTGCCGATATACGGCCACAAATGCTGGAAAAAGTCATCGAAAATTGGACGTCCAGATTGGACTACATCCGAGCCAGTCCTATGCCAGAAATCATATTTAAAATGTAATGCCACAAGATTATCTTTCGAATAAAAAAAATTCATGTCAATCGAATAATACATCGTTGTTTTATTGCAATTTAAAGTTCTATACCTCTAAAAAAAACACCCTTTATATATATAAATATATATGTTCTATAAACGTTTTATATAAATTTAGATATGAGAACTCTAGCTAGTTTTTTAAAATCATTGAAGTTAATATTTTGTAAATGTTAATATTTTTTCCAGGTTTCCAAATTTAACAATATTCATGCTTTTTCTCGGATTATCTATAAAAACAATCATTAAAATTCAACAAGGAAACAAGTTTTCAATTCCATACCAACTTAAGGAAGTGTAATTAAAAGGAAGCTTAATTCGAATATAATATAGTCGGCCCTCCATTTTGCGAGCTTTATCCTGGAACCAAGAACATTTTGATTTTCTTCGTCAAATAACCTCCAAATAGCTAAGTGCATTTTTCATTTATCGAACTTTTTCTTTTGGGATTCTATTTTTAAAATATTTCTGCACCTTCGTGTGATGAAATGTGCAAGTAAAATCATTTGAAACGATTAGACTTAAATTGTGTGAAAAAAAATACGTCTGATGAGGTATTTCGTGCACTGCAAAGATGCGAGGAATGAGAGCAAACTTTTTTAAGACCAAAAAGCTCAAACAAAATTAATAGACTTAACCAGTAGTAAAATTGAAGGACACACATTCTTAAAATTACTGGTCATAAAATATGCATGTTTAAAATTACTTGTAGGCTTAAAATAGGTAAATGTTATCAAAATTCGTTAATAATACAAAAGTACTTTTTTAAAGTTGGAAATACTGAGTATTTCTTGACAAAGTTGTTTCCCCCCCCCCGCTTTCCTAGCTGAATTCTTTTTGATAGGTAAGATATGTTAAATAAATAGATATCAACTTACAAAAAAGGTATGTGGACAATATATTAATTTTATAATAATGTATTGTTATGTGAGTTCAAAATTTGTTTTAAGTGGTTTTTTAAACTATATTGAAAGATAAATCACCATTTCACGAAATTTTCCAAATAACGAACTTTTTTTCAGGTTTAGCGACGAAGGTAGTTCAGAGTGATATTTTTGTCATGTTTTCATGCGTATCGGACATAACATTACTTTGTAAAACAAGAAATTGATGTGTTTGAAAACAGAATTATTGCTTTAGTGGTTATTTTCTTAGAAAAGTGACATTTTCTTGTGAAAGACTCAAATTGAAAATGATTATTTCCCTGATGAGTATTCTTACATAGCAATTTTAAATACAATTTGTATCTAAGATATGAGCAGAAAGAAATTTATTACATACTTATAAAAAAAATTGAATTAAATACGCTTATACAAAAAAAAAAGATCTCTACAAAAATAAAACTGGAGGTCTATCAAATCCTTTCTCCAAAAATTAAAACTCCTTTCTAAATTTCATCTTTATTTTCAACCCTATTGGCATTGTTTATGATACCCAAGAAAATGTAAACGTACTTGTTCATTCGCTCGCGGATATCCCAAAACATTCGCACGGATTTAAAAAAAAACGACTGTGCGCACACCCATTTTCGCGGAATTCTAGGACTAGCTGAAACTGCGAAATGCGTTCTGAAACACTATCTGTCAATCATTTCTTAACCACAAACAGATGCTATAGTAAGAGTTACCTTTTACAAATATCACTGACGTCATCCGAGTTGCAAACAACGCCATCTGTTAGATAAATGAAGTTTTTGAAAAATAGATGTCGCGCGGCCTTAAGATAAGTATTTCTTTCCTTTTTAACTGTTGTGAAATTAACACAATAAGAAATGATAACAGGTCTTATAAATGTGCAAAACACAAGGTCCATCTTCCAAGCCAGCCAGAGTTTTTCCTGTTTTCATCTCAGTATTCTGTTTCAGTTTTGGGGAAATGTATACTCTTGGATGGAAACAGGGAAGAGTCTGAATTAAATTCCCCTTTCTTTAATAGTTTGATTAAAATTATTGAAATTACTTTTAGACAAAGAAGTCTACTATTTATATTTTCGAGACAAACTTAGATGTTTGTCATTCATGATATTTTATACTATGATTATTTTGAATCTTTTCTTTTTTCATTCCATTTTTTGATATTGTGTATTTTTATGATGTAAAGTTAATTGGTGCCAGCATTATTATTTCAGACAATCAAGAAAGTGTGAATATTTTGAGCTTTATTATATTTTGAATTTTAATACATTTTGAATGCTATTTGTAGGTACCCATGTTTTACAGTTTTAATGGTATATATTTGTTTTTATATTATCTAATTCCTGTGTTGGAGATCATGTTATCAGTAAAATTTTAAAATTTTTAAACTAATAATAACAACAATAAGGGCCCTGGTGTACACACACACATCTTACAGAGGGGAGAAATGTAATAATTCCCTCTAGCATCCTTTTATATATATTAACTAACTCTTTTTTAATAACCTTTAAATAACTTTTAATTATATGGTTCAAAATGAATGCATCAATCTGAATCATAATCAAACACTATTATTATATCCGAAAAATCTCTTTCCCACCTGTTTTAGTTCATTACAAAGGAGTCACGCGACCTTCACTTCCCGTATAAAAGTGAACATCTTTTGTGTTAATCTCGATGTCTTTATGTTCGTCCTGTGAAATGTCCCGGCTGCTTGTTGCTTCTGCTATATATGTAGTGTCGTCCATTCCTTGTTTAAGATGTGAATGTTTGTGTGTCTCACCATGTTTAATAAACAAGATTTCCTGCCACAAAGGACTGCTTCCTCAATCCCATCAACATGGAACATCAACCATCATAAATAACCATAGACTAATCTATGTAACAAGTAACCAACATAAAAAGGCCACAACTATGCTACATATACATATATAAATAAAGAGAGGGATTATATATTACGTAATATTTATAATAAAAGAGATGCATTCAATTTTGATTTTATTAAAGTGCATTTTGAATATTTCAATTTCTGATTACAGAATTATTACTCACTATATAAATTGTAACAATACTTGTATAAATCAACTAAAATATAAAAGATAATATTGTTGGAAGAACTAATCAACCTCAGCAATTATGACACATTTTATATTGATATGTATGCTTAATTCTTATTAAATAAAGATATTGATATTTTTAATTTTATTGAACACAAAATACACAAAACTACAATGACAAAGATGAACTATTTCTCCAAGAAAGCATACAAATTATAAATTATGAGATTTAATTATCATATCAATACATTAAAAAATTCAATTTTATCCGGGGAAAAAATGATTAATCTAGCTATTTATAAATGATGCACTATGCTCTCTTGATGAATAAACACACACTAACACCAATAAAAGTAGACTACAGAAATAAAAGGAACTATCTACATTTTACACAAACAAGTACAAAGAGATACACCTGGTTTGACAGGAAACAAAGAATGAAAAAACATGAAAATAAATTGGAATGTTTTCTGTTTTTTAGTTTACTTCAGATGTAAAGTGTTACAATGCAAGAAAAAGTAAATAAATAAAAAAACTTGAACTGTAAAAAGAACTTTCAGGCATTCCATCATAAATTGATCCAAGACCTCAGTTGCCTTAATAAGCACAGAAGTTTTGGTACAGTAAAACTAAAATGAAATACACTCGGACATCATATTTATAATCGTACTTCAAGTACCTTTTGCACTCAAAATGAAATTTTTCCAAAACCTGTTGAAAATTGTCATCAACAGGTTTTTCTAAACAAGCAAAAAGAGCATACAGCCACATACACATGGCTTCCTCCATTCCAATCTCTAAAAACCACTGATATATATATACAATTAACATTTGTATCTCATCTTGACTAAAATACAAAATAAGACTTAAAAGAGGTAAATGACCTTGAACCCCAGTATCACGTGTTCTATAGATTTTTGAACACAATTTGGAGCCCAAGAGAAATCGGCACCATTCCACCTCATCACTTTTTGGGTAAAAATCTTCACGGTTCCTAGGAAACTTTTGTTGTAGAATCGTTTTCTTCATCTGCAACTTTGCGGCAAAAAGGCTGAAATCCCGAGCCTTTTCCTTTGCAACCAATTCCAATGCCTTCATCTTTGAAAGTAGAGATGAGTTCTCAAGATCATCTTCTTCCAACATTGCCCTGTGAATAAATTCATACCCATCTTGGGGGATGGTATGGAGCTCAATGTGCCTCTGGGGTGGTTGAATAACCATCCCATCCCTCTTCACCAAAAAGTTCCCCTGTGGCTCAAACAAGCTAACGTCGAACATCTAGATATAAGGGAAAATAATTTGAGAAAATTACAGAAAGTATTTAGAAATATCAAAGAATATATAATTTTATATTAACATAACTATTCTTATTCATACCACTTTAAAAATTTTAAACATGAATGTAAATAAATTAGACACAGAAATAATTAGGGGAAACCTGTGTACTTAGGGGCACTTTTTCTCAATGCAGAAAAAAACAGCCACTACCCTCTTTCAGAATGTGAAACTGATATGCATTCACCATTATACTAAATACCATCCAATTGGAGTTCATATAAGTACTTAAAATAATAAATTCTGTAAAATAAAAGGTTTTTAAAAAATTTCTCTACTAGCCTTAGGTACAATGATATTGTACCTAGAGCCAGCAGCTGCAGTACCTAGGGCCTTCGCTTGGAAGTTGGGTTTCAAGCTGTAATCAATAGGAAACATTTTCATTCAACATTATAGTTAAAAAAAACTGGTTCCAAACAGTGTCTCTCTGAAGCACAAACAGATTGTGGTTTCAGCAATTTTAACACAACAGTTCTGTTGTCAATTTCATAAGTTTCTTCTTTAACATAAAGAAACTTATTTGAACATGCAATATTCTTCAGAAGTTTAACACTATAGTGTTCTCTTCTTTAACATCTATTACTTGTGCCACATAAAAATATTCAGTTTTTTTGCCTTGCATTTTTGTTAAACAAAAATCCTCTTTTTCAATAGTATCCCTTACATCAACTACTGTAGAATTTGCAACATCAGTGGAATGAGAATCTTCAATATCTGATAATTCTTCAGATGAAGCTGCCTAAATTTAAAACTAAAGTTTTTTTACACGTTTCCTTTCTTTCTTTGCTGTTATGATCACATGATGTTCCTTGATTTCTTCCTTTTCTGGAGTGTCAGTCAAGATTCTACATCTCCCTGGTTTTCGGCCACCTCTGTTGGACTTACTTCGAGTATTATGCTTACCAGAAATTGTTTAGAATTATGTTTCTGTTTTTATAATCCTAAAGAATTGTTTCTTTTTATTAAATGAATTATTATGTTTGTATAAACAAAATAAATAATCCTGAATAATAAACACAATACAAGCCCAGTGGCTGAGAAGTTGTGCATCCCGCTTCCACACCACAGGTCCGAGGCAAGGTTGACTCAGCCTTTTATACCTTCAATGTGTTGATAAAATGAGTACCAAGCTTGCTTGGGAACTTAACACTGGGGGTTTTCACATCAGACTGACTACCTGACCGGAACATCTGCTCATGCACCTCAGGGCCCAAGGTCATATATAGTGAGTTAGGCACAGTAGGCTTTGTCCCTCATGGGATGTCGCACCACAGAGTTAATTTATTAAAAATAACAGTAGCAAACATATTTCTTATGATTCAAGCACAGTGAACGTTTGAGAACACAAAATATACACTCCTCTCTTGCAATTGTACCCAAGTACAAGACTGTAATTTCGTACAAATATCTTCTGCAGAAAAACCCACATAAAGTGGGGATTTATTTAAAATCTAAATGATAGTAACAAAATTATGTACTAGAATTCAACGTAAAATATTTGACTTATCTTTGTACAACAATAAAAAGAGATGATCTGCAAAGTTTTACTTCAGACCATATCAAAATGTTTTTCATTTATAACTTGCCACAGCTTTCTTTTGCAAAAATTCAAAGTAGGATTTTGTGTTGTCACTCCCAATAAGAGTAATAAAACTTAGAACTAAATATTATTCAAATAAAATGGGGTGGCCCTAGGTACACAGGTCTCCCCTATTACTTTTACTAATTATTACATATGCGTAAACATACTAATAAACAAAAATAAAAAATAATCTTTTGGAGATAAAGTTCACAATTATGAATACCATAGCATATATAAATAAAAAAGATTTCAAGCATTTATTCTACTCAAGGAACATTAAGATTTTAAAACAAATACTGTATTGAGATAACTCAATGATAATCAATAAATAACTGTGTGTTATGCTAACTTATGTAAGTTGATACATAATTTGAAAAAATAGTACCATTTCTATTAAAATAAAAGCTCAACTGGACGTAAAAAGACAGCTTTGGATAGAGTTCTGACTGAAATGAAAACTTTAAAATCAAACATCTATAATAAAGAATTTCTGAAAAAGGTAAGACAATTTCTAATTAACTGACAACTCCCCCTTATTTCATTTTTCACGATCGTTAGAACCCTTTTAACAGTTTTACAGATGCTTGTTTAAGAAATTGGTTTTACATAAATATCTATTGAATAAGAAGTATAAGATTAAATGAGAAGATATATTATCTATAATATACCAACAAAGTTTTGCCAAAAATCATAAACTAACAGGATTTCCTAAAGAAATCATTGTTTCCCATTATGCATGCTGACAATACAGACTTTGACACAAGAGCAAACCTTTTTAAGAAATAAAGCTTTTTATAAAGAGGTAAAAAAATTCAGAATTTTTTTGAACACAAAATATTTGAATTAAAAATATTGGGAATAATTCAAACACTATAAAAGAAAAACCCCTTCAGTTTTACAACATTTTACTATCTGTTTAACTTCAATGAGGAAAGTCAGACATCCTCAACACTTATTGTTCACCTGCCAAAATTAAAACTGTACAGTAAATTGGATATCCATGTAGATCCGAGAAAATTTTAAGAGCTCCATTTTTTAGACAAAACTTATGAACTGCACAATATTATTCTAGAAGAAATATGCATGAAGTAAATAAGGATTAATATTTTAGTATCAAGGAAATGTTGCAAAATAGTGTCCAGAGATATTCAAAACTTCATATAAAACTCAACACAAATGCTTTGATAACTGAATGAGAGTAATAAAAAATGAACACTGTTCACACACAAGAGTTATCGTTATTTATTTTTTTAATTATTAGATAAGAAATTTTAATGTTCATAAATATAACACTGGTATGAAATCTTCTGTTGGACTTTGGATATTTCTGAGTAGCATTAAAAATTCCCTTTCTATTTCTCAAAGATTATGCACACCAATTAATTTTTGAGCATAAACACCACTGATAAAATTTAAAACCACGTAAAGAAACTATATGTTAAATGCTGAAGTTCCATTAATGGAACAAGTTGTAAGTCATATATTTATATATAAGGGAATTTTTTTTACCAGAGTTCTGATATTTGAGTCTAAATTTTTAATCAATTAACCCTCTCGCTGTGCATCTCATGATTTCCATGGGCAAAGTAGATGTAGCAAAATTTGCACAACCAGCGATTTTCACGGGCATGCATTTTTTCGACTATTCATCTGTGCAACCCATGCAGCTTGTGTCTATGTTTTTATGTTCATATTTTGATGATCTAATTATATATTTTAAAATAGAAACTCCGTTTTTTCCTCCTTTTTTGTATATTTTAACTATGTACATCCAATACGTAAATTTGGAATACGTTATAAACCATATAAAATTTTTGAACCTACTTTGATAAAATAACTATGCAGTGAGAGGGTAAATAGTCAATGTTGCATTTTGATCATATAAAGCATTATTTAAAACATTTAAGTTTATTCCACATTGAGTCAAAACTAAGTTAATGTGTGCCAGGAAAAAATTGCGGTTAAGCGATTGTGATATTCAAAAGATTCGTAGCGATTATGAAAAAATAAAAAAAATATATGAGATCATATAAACCCTTTTAGGAACAAAGAAAAATTATCAGCACTATAGGGCATAGCCATTTGTTCATTGTTTTGTGCAATGATTAATTTTTAAAATATTATGCATAAATCTTCAACTAAAATAAAAAGTGAGTTGAATAAAAATATTCAAGTATTTCAATTAGTATTTTACTTTTCAATAAAACCCTGTTTTCATTGATTGCATTTTGCAAATTACTTAAAGACATCAAACAAATACAGAAATGCTTGCCATTTTATAAAAAAAAATGTCAGCTGAATACGAGGCAAATGTATTGCAGTTGTAACCTCAAATATCTACATTTTACAAAAAGACTGCTTACAATGAATAACTGGAATAAGCTGAACTGAAATCACTCTTCAACCAAAATGAATTAATAAAACTCTTATAATTAGCTAAATAGATGTTATTTTATTACAAATACAACTGAAAGATTTTTTAAATAAATATTTGACATGATCTAGAAAGCAAATGCTGTTCAGAGGGTTTTATACATTTAAAAAGGAACTGAAGTACATTCAATATTTAAAAACATGATACCAAGCAACTTAAGAAAATATCTATAGTATGAATGTTAGTTAATTTTTCTAATTCTTTTTCTATTTGTTCTGGATAAAATTAAGAATTAAAAAAAAAGAGAAAAAGATTTCAATCACAGAAAATGTCAAGAATAGTTTATATAGTCTGTAGAAGTTTCTTCATGAAATATTTTTAAAAAACATTTCACAGAAGGGGTATTATTTTCAAAACAAAAAATCTCAGTACAAGCGAAATTGATATTTTTGGCCAATTTACAATATACTACTCTACGTAAAATATTGATTATTAAATAGTGCATGGTAACAATTGCAAATTTTAGAACTATGAAATTATAAGCATTTTAAGTGATATAAAAATATAAAAAAAAATCTAAAACAACAAAAAATTGAGACTGTCTGACAATTGTAAAATCAACTAAAGAAAATAGTAAAATAAATTTAAATAGAGAGCTTTCTTGAATTTAAGTAAGTAAATGAAAGACAGAAACTCCTAATTACATCCGTGATGAAAAACTCGCGATCAGAAGAAAAGTTATCAGCTCTTCAACTCTCAGATTTGATCAGATTAAAACTGCATAATGAATAGAAATCAAAATTCTGCTAGAAATACATGTACAGTGGGCCACAAAAGTGTTCGTACACTTGCAATTTGTTATAAAATTTAATGTTTTTGACTAATAAAAATTAATATATAATTTTTAAATGAAACCTGCAACTTGTTCTTATTGGAATGACAATTAATTTTTTAAAAAAATTAATCAAAAGCTTACTAAAAAATTACGCCACAAAAGTCTTCGTACACTTAACAAAAATATCAACTTGGCTTTAAATATTGTATTTCTTTCTTAATTTAGTACTTAGTAGGATACCTTTTAGTGTCCACAACAACTTTCAAGCGTCTTGGTATAGATTTAATCAGTTTTTTTGTAATTTCTGCATCGATTTTCCTCCATTCTTCTGTGATTATTGTTTTTACTTCCCATTTTGTGTTTGTCATGTTTCATTTTTTTACATCAAAATCTCACCAAATATGTTCTACTGGGCTAAATAAAGTGATTGAGGAGGACTAAGGAATATTAGTACATTTCATTCAAATGAAGATTCCAACACTTATCCAAAATCCAGGTACAATAAAGTCACTACTTCTTTAATGGCTAAAGAGTTTTATTCCGAAGACAGCCACACACAACACAAAGCAACATAAAAAGAAAAACTAACTATATACATTTAATTTTAAGTTGTTAACGCCATTTTGTTTCTATCATCCTCACTATCCCACTCATTCTGCCATGTCCTATCGCTCCGCCATGTTGTTCCCTTCCCTCTCTCTACTTCACTTTTGTCCTCCTTCCTCCCTCTTTTCTCAATGGCCGCGCCACCTATAAAGATTTTTAAACTTCCGGGCGAATCTTACATGCCCCACCAACGGAAGCACATGTGTCATCTTCAATGACCAGGTGCTATAAGAAAGAGATTAGTCACACACACACAAATAATGTTCAAACCTTAGTTGAAGAGAGAGTGCACTATCTTACAATGAATATCAAGCTACTCAATAACATTCTTTAATTAGTTCTAAGAGTAAACAGGTAAAAATATGCTAAATACGTAAATAAGTCAATGATAGACGGTTTCCTAGCAAACTATGGAAATTCCACTTTTAAATGAATACTAAAGTTGACGTACATGCATATACAACACTAACAAAAAAAAACAATAAGAAGAATAAGTATATGCTATACTCCAAAACAGATAATGCATAAATCAATCAATAATAAACTTTTTCTAAATACACTATGAAAATTCCACTTTTAACTGAATTTGACGGTTATCATACATGCACATACAACATTAACAAAAAAATTAATAAGAATTAGGCTTCATTTTTCTCCAAAATATTCATACAAAAATCAATCAATAATAGACGTTTTCCAAATACACTATGAAAATTTCACTTTTAACTGAATTTGATGGTTATCATACATGCACATACAACATTAACAAAAAAAATTAATAAGAGAACAATTAAGATTCATTTTTCTCCTACATGTTCATACATAAATCAACCAATACTAGACATTTTCCAAATGCACTATGAAAATTTCACTTTTAACCGAAAATGACGGTTACCATGTATGCATATACAATATCAGCAAAACAAAAAAAAATTAATGAGAGTAAAGATACATTATGATTATGTCTCTGCTACTCCTCTTACCTCGGTCCCAATATAAGCGAGGCGAGGCTTTATTTCCTCGAATGGTCACTTTCGATTTGGCACGTCGTTTAAAACAACGTTTCTGAAATTCTATTTCACTCTTCCCCAATTTACGTGCAACTCCCTTCTTCATCCACGCTGGGTCAACGACCTTAGAAGTCTAGGGGTTGGGTTTCACCCCTAACCTTCCCGTCCCGGTAGATGTTGTCGTGTGTTCTCAATTTAAATCGAAATCGTTGTTGTATCATTCGATTTTCTCACGATGATCGTCTTATCTTCACAGTACCATCTCGCTTGATAAAATCCATCAGTTTCCAAGCAAGTTTTCCGATTTCACTTTTATTCTGCGAATATTCACCTCTAAAACTCCAGTGTGGGGGCATAAGTACCATGTTGCTTGAGGCTTTTAGATTCACTTTTTGTTGTAACTCGGCAACTGTCATTCTGCTTAAATTTGTGTTTTCTTTTAGGGAATTTTGGCTTTTCTTCTTCAATTTCATCCTCATCAAAGTCAATTCGCTCTTTGCTAAGGATTACTTGATTATGATCATCTTTTTCTTTTATCACATCAACTGATATTTCTTCCTTTTCTTTCTCCACAACAGATTGTGCTACAGCATATTGATCCACACTACACGTCTGAACTTGTTCACCTTTAAACACAAGAACCTTCTTGATTGCTTGGGTTACCTCCAATTCTTCATCTGACAATTTTTCTTCCTCTTCATTTAACAATTGATTTTGCTCGCTCATTCTTTTACACCTTTCTTCTGGTAAGTACCGCCGGACAATGTTTTCTCTGATGGAAAACTAAAATATTTCTCAACTTAAATCAAAAGAAAAATGTTTTCTCAACTTAAATCAAAAGAAAAATGTTTTCTATGACAAAAACTAAATTTAATGATTATAATGACTCAACTGTTTTCTCTGAAATCAAAATCAAAAGAAAAATGTTTTCTATGACAGAAAACTATGCATTTCTCATGATGATCATTTAATGATTATAATGACTCACCCGACCAATACATTTCCTCTGACGGAAAACTAAAATATTTCTCGCGGTGATCATTTAATGATTCTAATGACTCATCTGACCAATATTTGTTACTTTAGACATTCTATAATGAATCAACATAGATAAGTTAAACTGTAACTTATTTTACTTTTACTAAAATAACATATCTATTCCAAACAACTGCAGCTATTGATAATGCACTCTTTACATAACAATACAAACAATAATAGCTTTAATTTGAGAGTGTGAACTCCTCTCTCCTACCTGGCCTTTTTGATGACATCACTCCGACTGCGCCACTAAGGAATTTTAGTACGTAGGTTCTTTTCGTTCAAATGAAGATTCCAACACTTATCCAAAATCCAGGTACAATAAAGTCACTACTTCTTTAATGGCTAAAGAGTTTTATTCCGAAGACAGCCACACACAACACAAAGCAACATAAAAAGAAAAACTAACTATATACATTTAATTTTAAGTTGTTAACGCCATTTTGTTTCTATCATCCTCAACTATCCCGCTCATTCTGCCATGTCCTATCGCTCCGCCATGTTGTTCCCTTCCCTCTCTCTTCTTCACTTTTGTCCTCCTTCCTCTCTCCTCGATGGCCGTGCCACCTATAAAGATTTTTAAACTTCCGGGCGAATCTTACAGGTGTTTTCATAATTTGGGAACACTTATAGAGACACCAGTGGCGTACATTGAGAGCAGTGCGGTTGGCGTCATTACCCTTTTAAAAATTAAGTCGTCTCCAATATACAAATTTCGGGCAGATAATTTAAAATTTCTCTTTAAAATATTTAAATAGAGATCATTATTCACAATACCATCAAAAAATACCAAATTACCTGAGGCCAATTTACACCCCCACGCCAGAACACCTTCACTTCAATGCTGAAGCATGGAGGTGGAAGAGTTCTTGTTCCACATAAATTCATGGAATTGAACTCCTTATTTTTTTTTTTTTTTTTATTTAAAAGCTATTATAGGCCCATCGGAATCAAAAATGTTTAATTATCTACCATTCCAATCAATTTGCTGTCAATTTTTATTCTTCTGAAACTTAATCCCAAGAATCTAGTTGGATCAATAAACATGGAGATGGAAATGCTCTTGTGTGGAGGTGTAAATCAGCCACTGAATTAGGTAATTTGGTATTTTTTGTTGATACAAACAAAATATATTTATAGAACAAGTTACAGGTATCAAAAAATTTACAATTACAATATATTAATTTTCATTAGTTGAAAACATTAAATTTTATAACAAATTGCAAGTGTACAAACACTTTTGTGGCCCCACTGTATATCAAAACTTTCAATTTTTTCTTCTTAAAATAATCAAAGGGGCAATTACCCTTTAATGCTTCCAACAAGTCCAGCAAATGTACAATTCATTATAACACCAAATTGGTAGTAGGAATGTACAGTATTTTCAATGTGCTTATGCTTTTTGTATGCATATTTTGAAAGATCTTGTTGTCACTCAAAATATTTTCGTGGAACACATTGTTCAGTTTCCAAGTATAAAATAATTTTTACACTAAATCAATATCACTTTTATGGTTGGATCCTAGCATGGTTCCCTTATTTGGCGAGAAAACTGCCAAATTTTTTGCAATAAAGTTTACAATATAACACATCTTTTATACAAATTATTATATTTAATAACATATTTTGTATATTTAAAATTAATTAGTCAATAACTGATCAAATGAATATTTATAAGTAAAACTTTCAGTTATCATGAATTTTTAGTGTTTTCTGAAACTGTCTATTTGTTAAAACATTGCATGGATTCCTGTAATTCATATTAAGTTCCAGTGATTATAACACCCAATTAATCATATTGCACCCGTAAAATTCTGAATGTGAGATTTATTCTAACATTTAAGTTAAATATTATTTCAGCGTATTAGAAACAAAGTGTAAAAAAAAAGGTTCAATTCCATCTGAAAAAAGAAATTAAAAAAAATTCATATTTTCAACAGGATAGTGAAATCAAGATGTAATATTGCCATTGTAACATTTAACATTCTGAAAAATTATTCAAAATCCACGTCCAGTTTTTCAGCATTATAGAAAAACAGATTAGGCTAAGTTTTTAATTTTACTGTCAAATTATAGAAAGTTCTTATCTTTTTATAAGGTTTGCTAAACAGAGGAATTACTTTAACAAATTCCTTTAGTGTTTATGTAGGTTTTTAAAAGTTTAAGGCTTTCATGTAGATTTAAATAATTAAACCTGAAAGTAAGATAAAATTTGTACAAGATTTACCTGCATTTTTTAATAACAGAAATCAGCAAAACTAATTCTTTGAAGCAAATAGAGCACAAATTAAGGTTTTTGTAATGCTGAATTTTCTTTAAACTGCATGGCATTAAATTCATCTGGCTTTTTTCCCAAGCCAAAATGACAAACTGGAAAATAGCAAAAGCTTATTTACAAAAAAAATAACACACAGATCGTATTCCATCTCTTATCAGGTTTTTGGAGAATCATGTTAAGATTTGATACTATATTCTATCATTTTACATGCACTGTTATGTAGCTGGGTTTGTTTTACGGAGCACATAGCCCTTTGAAGAATTAATCTTCTGTCTAGTTGATTAATGATAACATGAAAATGATTTACTTGCCCATGTTTAAATTGATTTGAATATTTAAAAAGAAACTTAGAGATTGTTTATATATATTAAAAAATTAAATTTCTGGAGAAGGCAACAATATCAATTAATACTGTGAATGTGGGACAGTTTACTTACCTTTAAAATGAGGATATAAACTTTTGAATTTTGTGAACTGAAGCATTTTATATAAAGAGTGACTCAGGTAATTTCATTAAACTGGTTTTTAAATGCTATATCCATGTGCTACTTCCAGGATAGTACAAATTGATGCAAAACATGATAATCTATCTGTGGATACACAGATTCTTAACTTAGATTGAATAATTAACATAATGTGTATTCTAACAGGAGAAATGTCCATTGTTATGCCATATGGTACTCTTAATTTCATTCCTGATCATTGGTGTTATGCAATTGTTTTTAATGATGTTTATTGCATTACTTTACTTTATATAATATTAAATGCATTTTTTATTTCATGTATGTTTTTAATTATATACTGAAAGTGGGATTCATGTTCATATTGACAGAATTTAAAAAGAAAATATTACCAACATAAATTTAGTAAAAGAGGAAAGAAGGCTGAAAAAAATTTGGAAGGGGGAAATAATCAATGACGATGAAATAACTTAAAATTACTCTTTCAATAGTTAGTATTTTGAATCTTATTTTACTCCTATATTGATTCATGTAGCAGCTTCCTCTTCAAAGGCAATAACAAACAAGACAGTAATGACAGAAAGTTGACAAATGCCAAAGAGTTATTTTTACAATACCATATTCACATTACATTCGCATTTCACTCTCCGTAATCCTATATAAGAGTTACGCTCTAAAGAAATATTAAAAAGCAAATTTAAACGAACAAAACATAAACAAATTAACGAACAAATTTGTGAGAGAAAATGGCTGGGGTAACCTTTGCCGAAAGGATTTAAAAAATGGAATTACGCTCATATCCATAAACTGCTTTTTTAAGACTCACCTTCAAAAACAATTATTCTCGCACTGATTCAGAGTTCTTTAAAATATTTGATATCTCAAACGGGATATTCAAGAACAATAACCAATATCTCTAAAAAGCTGGTATTATCGAA